>APFE031029553.1:0-11456 GCA_000404065.3 Pinus taeda
AAACTTGGGAACGACATTGAGGATTCAACAGATTGAGGTGACATGGGGCTAGTGGTAGAAAAAGTATCAACTCCAACAGTTCCTATCTCAGCATTTTGCTTTGCTTTCTTGGCATTATGCTGCTCTAACATATCAAGGGCCAAGGCTGCTTGGTATTTGACATTGTCGTCAACATTGCCACAAAGACTTATATCATGGCCAGGTATTTTTGCAAGGTGGAACTTGAATCTATAAATGCCTCCACTACATTCCTTTTGGCAAAATTTACAAAGGAGCAAGGATTTTCCGGGAATCTTGTCACAATAAGCCCAAGCAAAGTCCTTCTCTCTCGGCATTGTCGTTGCTTGTGGCTTCTGTTAAGATTTGGACTTGGAGTCTGGCTTCTATTTAATTTGTGGCTCCTGTGAAAGACAACAAAAAATCAAATTTAAAAATGATCCAAAAATAATAAAATTTAAAATATGCTAGAAATTTAAAAAATTAAATGAAGAACTCAATGAACTCTCTCGTACTCTTGAGTCTTATTGTTATAGTTAAACTAAAACAGGACTTTGCCGTCTGCCTCTATTACATCAGTTGACTTGAACAACATAATCACCATATGTTAAGGGCTACTATATGTGAGTACCTAAAATTGGATTTTTGCACAAACTGACCAAAATATGTATCTGATGATGCCAAGTCTGGTTCAAAACTTCAACAAGCCAATGTCTGGACTCTGAATTTTGAAAAGTTGAAAACCGTTGTCCATGTGTACATGATGAAAGTACAAAATCAAGATGATCAGGAGATATAAAAGTGCTGTAAGAAACAGTTTGCACTGTGCAGAAAAGATAAATGTGTCTAGCTGATATTTAGTCACTATGAAATTTGACTTTCTAGACTTATAGGTAATGATTACTGAAATAATCATCAATAAATATGGCTGGGAAGTATGACATTTGATATTAGATACACTTTCGTTAACAATCATGTTTATAACCTGAAAACAAGGTTATTGACAGGGACACGTCAAACAGTTTTTGAGCTTGCTAAATCTGAACATTGAATGTATTCATTGTGCCTCTGATACCCATAAATCAATCATATTGTTTGTATATTAAGCATGTTTTCATTGATTACAGAATTATTTTTTGAATGCCATTTCTGATTTATGTCATGCGCATATCTGAAATAATTTTGACATGCATGGTGTCTCTTCTAGTCTACTTCTTTTAAAGTCAGACTTTTTGCAGTAAAATGTTTTTAGAGTAAACCTCTAAAAATGCATTTTGGTAATAATGGTCCAAGGGATTAGTCTAATACGATAGGGCATGAATGGTTTCCCCTGACATTGTCTTGAACAATCTATGCTCTGCTACCATTTTATCAGCTGTTTCCCATTTATGAAGGTTGAATAATGGCCAAAAGGACAAAGCTTCATTATCCGATCCTGAACTGTTTAACTTAAATACGTCTTTAATAAGCCTATCATAAGTTGAGAGTCAGTATGACAGTATACATATTACATACCCATCAATTCCTTCCCCGTATTATTAGCCAACATTTAATAAATTAATATAGACCTTATATGGCAATGGCTCAGCAATTTTAGGGTGTTCTTTCAACCACGACAAAAATGTTTGATAGTGTGCACTACGCTAAACACCAAACAGCATAAAGAACAAAGAACTATGCTGCGGCTAAACACCAAAGTCCAAAAAAAGTATTGGAAAGATCTAATACCAAAACCAAATACAGTTCACTCGTCACTGTTGCTTACAATGATTCCGTGAGCTCCACGGTAATAGCTGCGAGCCTGCGTGTTATGGTCTTGAATCGCTCCTGTCCTGTGCCTCGTGGAAGCGCTGGAGTCTGCGGCGTAGTGCAATGGCTGCGCGGTTGTCTGCGGCTGTGGAACTGGAATCATGAATGGCTGCGCGGTTGTCTGGACTCTGCGGCTGTATTAATAACAAACAACCCGTAAACCTAAACTGAATGGCGCGGAAATGAAAACTGGCGGGAGTCGGGAAACCGTTGATTAATCGGTTTAAACACAAGACTCGCGTGTCAAACTCGCGTTGACGACGAGTCAAACTCGGTCAACGCGAGTTGACTCGCAAAGTTCCTAATCGACTCGTTTCGTGGCCGATCCGATTTGGACTCGCGATTAATCGCCGGAATCGGCGATTCCTGTTTCACTGGTATGATTATCACCATGCCCTCCTCTTTCATCTTCTCACCAATGGCAGAAAACTGTTCTTTGATATCCTTGATCTTGATTAAATGCTCCTATAACAATGCAGTCTCATCCAATGTTCCACCAAGACTCTGGGACGGGGAGATGCACAAGGGGGACGTGTGGGTGTACATTCAAATTTTAGGGAAATTTAGGGGGGATGGGGGGACGTCGGGTTATATATTTTTTTTCCTTTTTAATATATATATTTTTCAAAATTCATATTCAATAATGAAAGCATAAATACAATGATACATACATAATTGAATTAAATAATGAACTACATTGATCCATACTCATCATCCTTACTAATACATACATGATTCATCCATAGACCACGAGATTCAATAATGAAATACTCCAATCCATATTCGTTATTCATTATTCACCATTCTAGAATATACATTGATTTAAAAATTAAATTCATCATTCTAGATTCTAAATTGATTTAAAATTAGAATTCATCATTCATCATTCTAGAATCTAATTAGTACTAAGCATAATAGACTATAATATATACTGAAATCTGAACACAGGAATAGTAAATTGATATAACTAAAATTCAAAAACAGTGGAATGATTAGTCTAAAAGTCACTCTAAAGTACAAAGAGGGCTTGGTGCTCTTGATTAAATACTAATTCCATACCCTTGTACATGACAAAATGCAATGGAAACATTGCAATCCCTCGAATCCTGAATTCCTGAAAAACTGTTAAGTCTGCTGGATTTTGAGTGAGATCTAAAATTCTACTTTCTCCATATGAAATCCAATGAGGTCAGAACCACTCTCAAACATCCTGAGTCATTTCATGTAATGTTAAAAGTTTAAGTAAAAGTGACATTCTCCTTTATCTTTCATTTTCATTACTTTTTCATCCTTTTACTTTAAAGGTAATGAAAATGAAAGATAAAGGAGAATGTCACTTTTATTTTAAGAATTTAACATTACCATGAATTGCATAGCATTAGTAGGGAAATATGGTCAAATACCAGGTTTTCCTTGTCATAAATTATTGTTTACAAGCAAATTTAAAGGGGGATACATAGCCCATATTGAGGGGGGATGCCTGGGCGTCCCCCTTTTGGGGAGTCGCGTCCCCCACATTGGGGAAACACCCCCCCTGGGTATCCCCGCATCTCCCCAAAAGGGGGATGTGGGGAAACGTTTCCCCAGACGTCCCCCCATCCCAGGTGCATGGGGTGCATGCACCCAACCCTGTGGGACGAGTCCCCGTGGAACACTTGTCTCATCCATTGTGATTGAAAAACAACATATTCTTCAGGAAGAAGCCTTTGCCATTGTTTGAAGTCTCATGCAACTCTTTCAAATGCTTTCAAATCCCTACAGTAGTCTTGCTTGTCTCAACCTTAGGAAGCATTTTGTCTGTCATGGATAACCGAGGCTGCATTACTGCTTCTTGTCTCACTAATCAAACTTATCATTTTCTGTACTTGCAACTTTTGGTTGGTATTGTGACCTAGGACAATAGCATACAAGCACCTGTACTAAAAAATGGCCAACATATGTTGTTTTGACATAGTGTGTGATGTTGGGTAAAGAGGCCATAGATACAACTAAAAAATGCAAAAAGAATATACTGAAATAGACGGGGCAAAAACCTGTTCTTCCTTCCCCCAATCTGCAATCCTGAGGTAAGGACACCTGGATTCTAGCTCTGAACTGTTGTAGCAGTGACATATCACTGAATAACACATATATATGCCCAATGACAGCCCAGAAATATTCAAAATTTGTCAAATCCACTCAAAGAACAGCCCAATAAAACCCAGATCTATTCTCAAACAGCTGAAAATCACAGAGGTCTCGACAGATCTGACAGTTCTTCTCTCAAACAGCTCTAAAACAGTCAGATCTGCTAGCAACCATCACCAAATTAGTCCATTTGTATCTGAATTTGCTGGAAAACAATAAATCAAAAACCAATTCTTCTATATCTGCAAATTCGTGTATCAATACAGGTGAGCATAGATTAAATCTGCTCCATAATCCTATGAATTGGAAAAAAATCAGAATTTTTGCTGAAGAACAGGTTTGTACATCTCCAGTTTTTGTTTTGGTGGCTGGAATCAGTGGCTAGATTCCCTTTCTTCCTTTTCTCTTCTGTTAACCTTGATTTTCCGGAGTCTGATTCAATATATATATATATATATGTATGTATTCTTTTGTTTGTAACACTGTTTCGAAATCAAAAGCAAAAACATGTAGTTTCAAATGGTCCAAAACCCTTTTATCTCTTTTATATTTCATGCTAGCGATCCCTTGATTTGTCTCTGTTGGTAGAAGTTCCTAGGTCTTCACACTTGCATGGACTTCATGGCACTTAGACTGTTGAACTTGCATGAGTGGAATCTTTGTCTTTCAAACTCTCAAGAGTCCTGATACAGTGTTGAGAATGCTGGGTTCTGATACCATACAATGATAACATGAACACATAAAGAAGACGAAGATCCCATTGATTTTTGCGTTCTTATCGAGAGTCACCAGCTAGTTGAATCAATCCACTTTATGAATGTTGGACAGGCCAGACACACAGTAAAATGAAATCAAGTGTAAAAGCATAAAATAACCTAATGTCCTAGTGAGTTTATTAAATCCCTATGTCTAATATCTAATTACTCTGAAAATTTGGTGTTTAATATTAATTTACTTTTGTGTTGCCTGTCATGTAGCGTCTCACAAAGTAGAGGATTGATGTTGCCATAATGCTTTTCAATTAGATGTTTAGGCCTTTTGATTTTGACATGACAAAGTTTAGGGGTCAAGCATAACATTGTGCTCATTAGGCACCCAGATTCTCACTTTGTTACGAGGTCCTCATATGCCACTTACAATTTTTTGATTGCCATGGTCTATGTGTTTACAATTTCTCTCATGGTGGTCATGGTAATGAGGGAAAGTGCTTGAATTAATGGTAATGTTAAAAATAAAGTAAAAGTTGACATTTCCTTTATCTTTTATTTTTATGCTTTTTGTTAAATTTTTAACATTTCCATTAATTGCTTGAGGGTGTTTGAGAGTGGTTCCAACGTCATCGAATTTTATATGGAGAATGTGGAATTTCATAACCCATAGGAAATTCAATAGACTCAAGAATTTACAAGATTTCAGAATTGGTGGGGTTGCAACATTTCTATTGTATTCTATCGCACACGAGGGTATGGGGTTGGCATTTAATCAAGAGCACCAAAGCCCTTTATGTACCTTGATGTTACGAGGCATACAAGTGGCACTCATTCTAGGTTTGCAATTACTTAAGATGGAAATAACTAGATTGTTAGCTATTTCCTCACGTTTAGGCAACCATTGAGGGTGAAATGGACTACTTTGTAAAAAGAACATTTGGTCATGTTGATAGATGGTGGATAATGGTCTCCTTCCTATTATATGGCTTAAAAGTTGTATGTTTGTTTGTAATTGCTAGGTTGTTAAGGTGTGGATGATTAATCATTAATGTACTATGGATGGCATTTCTAATTTCATAGTAATGTAGTATTCATCTATAGGTAGCACAATTATGTGTGTTTTCATATAGTGTGCAACTCATTTGGCATTTTGCATGCTTTTTGGGGTATAAATTCCTACATATACATCGTAGTGTGTGTGTATATATGTAGACACTACAATATATATATATATATTTTGTAGTGTGTACATATACATACACTACAATGTGCTCCTGCTACATTCCCACTCTTTGGCAACTATGCTCTTGATCATAGTTGGATATATCAGCAATATTTCATAATATTTTCAATATACCATGAGATTTTGAACTTGATAATATTGGCCAAAGAAATTTTGATATTTTGATGGGTGTAAAAATATTGTGAGTTGATGGAAAATATTGGATGGTGTAACGAATGAAATATATAAATAATATAAATATAATGTAAAAGATAATAATCATAAATAATAGTTAAGTTAAGCTAATAATTAGGTTGAAGAGGCATGTCTAATAGGACATGATTCTTCATGAAGAGACACTTGCGTGATGTATAAGCAAGCTTCTTGTTCTCATTGTAAATCATTATTCATACTCATTATTATTCACATATTTAATATAATATTTATATCCTTAATGGATATCTTTATATTCCTAGTTTTCTGGAATAATTAATTTATAAAAGGAACTTTGTTCGCTTCATTTGGTATGAGACATTTGGTATGAGAGCCACGTTTGGCTGATCACGCGTTTCGCTATATATTGGGAGATTCTCCATTTTTTTAGGTCTTTGGCCATTTGCTACTAATTAAAAAAAAGTAATAATAAAGAATAAAGAAGAAGGGTATATAAAAAAAAGAGGAAAGGAAATAATATATTCTGAACAAAAAGGTTTTACATTATTGATAAAAAGTGCATAATAAAGCGGGAATCTTTTCAAGTATATTTAAGACTTTTTACGTGGAGAAGCGCGTGGTTTTAGAAACCAGTGGTAAGTTTTACATTTTACGTGGAGAACATTAACCGAGGTTTTGAAAACAACCCATGGTAATTGCCCATGGTATTTTAAAAAGTTAAAAAAACGAAAGGAATACGTTTTTCTTTTTACGTGGAGAACATTTACTTTTTACGTGGAGAACATTTTAACGGAGGTTTTAAAAACAACCCATGGTATTTTAAAAGTTAAAGAAAAAAGAAGGATACGAAAGCTCTTACGTTAAAGGTAAATATTACCTTTACAGGAGGTTTTAAAAACAACCCATGGTAATAGCCCATGGTATTTTAAAAGTAAAAGATATTTTGATATCATTGGAGAAAAAATGTGTGATCTAAATAATTTTAATGGTAATCGTTGTAATCGTTCAAATCTAACGTCTCATCCAAATTTTTCCTAGAAAAAAATATTATTATAATTATAAAAATGGATACTATATAAGCCAACAAAAAAAGAAGAGGAGAATATTTGGAAAAATATATTAGAAAATAAGTGATTATAATAAATAGCTCCAGCTTACATATTGTTGACGTAAAAACATAAAGGGAAAAAATGGGACTAAGAAAAAGGTTTCCTGAAACCGCGTAGTACATGTTTCGCACATATTAACAATCAAAAGGATCACTCGCAGGAAAAGACATCATAATCTCATCAGTCCTAACTGAAGAAGTAATTATGTTAGTTCCAAAGTCGAATCAATTGGTGATTCCTGAATCAAATATAGTTGAAACAAATTTTTTTGGCAAACAATACAATATAAGCAATTTATACCTAAATATTGGAGATTATACTTTTACCTCACAATTCACGGTGCAAACCCTATCTTTTAACGATAGTGACATTGTTTTGGGATCACCATGGATGAAAACTCTAGGTTCCATTATTCTAAATACTAAGAAAAAGTTTTTAACATTTTCTTACAAGAAGAAAAAATAACGCTCCAAGATGTTACACTGAAGCCTAATTCAGTAACGCCAGAAGATATATCGGATATTTCAAAAGTAATTTCTCATGAAGGTAAAAAAGTATTACAAAATATGCAAAATGAAATTGACAAAATCACTATTGACAAAAATGAAGAAGTTTCTCGACCTAAAACCCATAGTGAAAAATTGTTGACGCAAATTAAGATACTTAAGAAGGATAAGAAGTCATTAGAATACCAGGTACAACAACTTATCAAGAAGGAAGCATCAAATGTAGGAATTCAAGTTGATGACAAAACAACAAATACCGATTCAGTGAATGTCACAACTCAGGAAGAAGATAACGAAGTTGAAGAAAAGACGCGCGTGGATGTTGCAATTCAAACGATGAACATCCCCAGTGAATGTTTCATAGCAAACTCAACAACATCTTCACCAGAAGAAAATATAAAAATTGCCGCATGCCCAGTAAGGAAAAATCAAACAAAAAAAGGTTCCATATCAGCATCCGAATCATGAGAACAGACGAATCAACCATGCTACATATTTGAACAAGTCAGAACCAAAACAACAAACTAATGTTCTGGATAATAGTGATGTAATCTCAATCCAGTCTTATGCTAACAAGTCGTTACAAAATTCCAGTGATTAGAATGCTATACAAAAGATTAATCTGGGATGGTCTAATCTCTTCTCAGTGCGACAATTTTGTTTGTCACTAAGAAGATCATATCAACTTGTATCGACGAGGATGACTATTCCAAAACATAAAGACTTTCGAAGCCGAAAAAGAGATCAAGCCTTTTTTCATCGACAAGCTTTGAGGACAAAGCTTTTTGAGGAAGGAGGCAATGTCACGAATAAAATATATAAATAATATAGAATATAAAAAGATAAATCATAAATAATAGTAAGTTAAGCTAATAATAGGTTGAAGAGCAGTCTAATAGCATGATCTTCATGAAGAGACAACTTGCGTGAATATAAAAGAAAAGCTTCTTGTTCTCATTGTAAATCATTATTCATACTCATTATTATTCACATATTTAATATAATATTTATATCCTCAATGGATAATTTCATATTCCAAATCTTTTGGAGTAATTAATCTTCAGAAGGAACTTTAATTGGATGGGTTAGGAGAATTTTAATATTTTTTGTTCATTTTGAAGGGGTAAAGCAAGGGGTCAAAAACTAAAGGGTTATTCAATTGTATCTTTGTCCATAACAGGGGTCAGTGTTTTAAGAAACGGCCGGGTCAACTCCAACCCGGCCGAGTTGGTCCGGGTCATAGGCCTGGGCAGCGAAACGGTGGCCAACCTGGTTCGGACGGCCGAGTCAGCAATGACTCGGCCGAAACGGACGGAGTCTGCAATAAAACGGCCGGGTAGCTGGGGAACGGAAACTGGACGTAAAGCAGACTGTTTAACTTGTTTTTTGGGGATTTGGAGGCCATTTTTGTCTGTTTCATAAAGATTTACGATATCAACCTCAAATCAACAAACTGGTAGCTCAGATCTGTAACAGGTGCATCCGTAATTAATCATATCTTGCAATAGGTACATCTTTAATTCATCGCATCTTGGAAATCTGAAGTAAATATTCTCTGTATCAGCAAAAATAATTGCAGTTTTGTGACTTCAATCTACCAATTTTGATCACAAGGAACCTTCAGAGGCAGCAATAAATACTTGAATTTGAAAGTCTCATTTAAAAACTAGCAAACCTGAAAAAGAAAGAAAAATCTTCCAGACAGTATGCCAAACTCTTCTAATCTAACCTCATTCATTGAATGGTGTGGTAATTGGAAAGGCCATTTTTGCCTGTTTCATAAAGCTTTACAATATCAACCTCAAATCAACAAACTGGTAACTCAGATCCGTAGCAGCTATATCTTTAATTAATCATATCTTGCAACAGGTATATCCTTAATTCATCGCGTCTTGCAACAGGTATATCCTTAATTCATCGTATCTTGCAAATCTGAAGTAAATGTTCTCTGTAATACTGTATCAGCAAAAATAATTGCAGTTTTGTGACTTCAATCTATCAATTTTAATGAGGAACATTCGGAGGCAGCAATGAATACTTGAATTTGAAAGTCTCCTTTAAAAACTAGCAAACCTGAAAATAATGAGAAAAATCTTCCAGACAGTATGCCAAACTCTTCTAATCTAACCTCATTCATTGAATGGTGTGGTAATTGGAAAGGTCAAAAGAATATGGAAACATGAATGAAAATCTTTAAAATTATGTTTAAAATCTTCAAAATTATGTTTTTTTATTAAAAAACTAAATATTTAATGTATTTTTTACAACGACCGAGTCATTGAAAACGAGCCGGCCGAGTCATTACCTTTTCGGAGTCGGAGTCGGAGTCATTGCTCGGCCGAGTCGGAGTCGGAGTCGGAGTTTTAAAACATTGACAGGGGTAGGAGAGGTTGTTTTAGATTTAAAAAATGAAGAAATTGAATATATATAGACATGATTTCTGGGATTCAAAGGGGTTTTATTATTGTTTCCAGGAATCTATGGTCTTTTCCACTGTTTCATGTGTTGAACCATGGTAGCAATTAATAGTGGTGTCTTTTTCATTATCACTGTGGCCAATGTTACTAGGCTTGAATTAGAGACTAGCTCAGAGATATTGAGGGGTAAGAGTGGGCTCCGACGAGTGCAAAATTCTGATAATAACTTCTTTCAAATTACATAAATGGTACTGTAGACTACAAAACTTCATGGATTTTGGACAATTGACAAGTTTGGTTCAAGGTTACTTGGGAGTGGGAGTGAAAATGGGGATCGGGAGAGACATTTTCAGAAGCTCCCTGTTTGGGAGGGATTCTGGGAGCATTTTTTATATAGTATATATTTTTTATATTTTGATGCATATATGTCAACAAAAGCATGTAGAATGATGAATTAGATATAAAAAATATAAAAAACATAGATTGAACCATATAACAACAATCATCTAGAAGTTATAATCTTCATCAACCACGTCCACAAGTTAGTAACATAGTAACATACAAATGATTCATCAATCTTAAAGTTTCAAGCTTTCAAAATTCAATATATAGCATTTATCATCATTGATCACCAAAGTTGTACTTGTAAACTAAGTGTAAACATTACAACAAATAATATCTAACATGAAATGAAATGAAACACCTTTCAACTTTCATGAAGCATGATATTCATAATTCATTACTAATGAGTTATAATTGCCAACTTCAAACTTCAAACTTAAATTGTCATATATTGTTTACAAAAAATATGATAATAAATATGAAAGAGTCAATAGTTATAAAAACTACTAGAAACTAGAAAAGACAAGTAAATCTATTATCTATTGCTAATGCTTGGGCCTCTTGCCACCACGAGAAATGTCTAATTTTTAAGTCTTGTTGGAAAATCAAGATCTTTGTCATTAATATCACGCTCTAAGCATTAATATCCAGAGGTATCTTTATCATTACCTCTAGATATGTATAGGGATCTTTGTCATTAATATCACCCTCTAAGCATTAACATAAGATAGAAAAAGCATAGCATGTCAAGTCAAGATTTTGTTTGAGTGATGTATACATTTTTAGGAGGGTCATGATAGAAGAGTTTGACAACCAATGTCACTAACATCAAGGTACATAGAGGGATTGGTGATCTTGATTAAATACAAGTTCCATACCCTAATACATGACAAAATCCAATGGAAACATTGCAATCCCTCCAATCTTGAAATCCTGAAAAATTGATAAGTCTGTTGGATTTTGAATGAAATCTAAAATTCTACTTTCTCCATATGAAATCCAATGAGGTTGGAACCACTCTCAAACATCTTGAGTCATTTCAT
>APFE031029559.1:11020-56406 GCA_000404065.3 Pinus taeda
CATCTTTGATTAAACTAGATGTTAAATTTGATTTTCCTATATATGATGGAGAGCTAAATGCTGAAAAGTTGGACAATTGGATTAGACAAATTGATGTGTATTGCAAGGTACAGAACATAGACTTGGACAAGAGTAAGATTCAGTTGGCAAGCTTACGCCTAGAAGGAACTGCCTTAGTTTGGTGGGAAGGCAGAACCCAAGCTGATATGAAGAAGCAAGGGAAGATCATCTCTGTCTGGAGTGAATTTGTTGTTGTAATAAAAAAACAGTTCTATCTAGTGGCCTACATGCAACAAGCCATGATGAGTTGGCAAACTCTTCGGTAGTTGAAAGGGCAAAGTGTACAAGGGCATACTCAAGAGTTCAGAAAGAGAGCATTGATGTTGGTTATCTCATTAGACTCACCGGAAACTCTTTTGAAGTACATTGGTGGTCTACACAGCTACATGAGGCATACCATCCTCATGTTTAATCCCACTAGTATAGATGAGGTATCTGTACAAGCTACTCATCTAGAAGCTAGAGGAAAGAATGGAAATCCAGAAGTTGGGGGACCTTCCCAACCCACTGTAAGCAAGAGCAAGGAGAAAAGAAAGCAAAGGTGGAAAGCAAGGAAGGCTAACATTGCACAAAAAAGAAAAACTTCATGCACTCACTGTAAAAAAGATGGGCATGATGATGAGAACTGTTGGATTCTGCATCTAGAGCTGAGACCTAAGAAGTCCGAGGGCAAGAAGAAGAAGACTGCTACACCTATTCAGAAAGATTTTGGGTCAGACTCGGGAGACGAAATAATCATTGCAGCCACAAGTATAAAAGGTAAATATTCTGAAGCATCTACTAGTAATTCTACTCAATCTGTTATTGATGAAGAACATGAGAGAAAAAGACATGAGCTATTTCATATTCGAGTTGTTTCCAAAAATCAAAAGATTGATACTTTGTTTGATAGTGGCTCACAAGTAAATCTAATTTCTGAAGCAATTGTAAAGAAATTGGGATTAGCAATTACACCTCATAAGAAACCATACCCATTAGGATGGTTGAATGATAAAGCACAACTATAAGTGACTAGACAGTGTAAACTGAAGTTTTCTTTTGGGTCAACATTTGTAGATGAGGTTGAGTTAGATGTAATTCCTTTGGATATATGTGGAATTTTTTTAGGAAGTCCTTACTTGTATGATAGAAAGCCTAATTTCTATAGAGTTGAGAACAAGTATCTACTTGTTAAATGTGGAATCGAATACTTTGTAAGAGCTCATAAGCTCAAGAATAATTATACTCTCATAAACTTGGGACAGATGAAAAGAATGATAAATTCATGCAAACAGTTCCTACTGATGTTTGTACAGGAAAAGAAACCCGATAAAACCAATGTATTTGAGGGTTGTAATGTTGATCAGCAAGCTGATATAGAAAAGATTGTTTTAGAATATGATGTCTTGTTCCAAGAACCTAAAGCTCTGCCACCCAAAAAGGGAATAGTACATGATATTATTTTGCAGCGAGATGTTCCATTGCCTAACATTGGGATGTACAGGTTGTCTGCTTTAGAGAATGCTGAAATCAAGAGGCGGGTGTAGGAGTTTCTTGAGAAAGGGTTCATCAGGCCTAGCACATCACCATGTGGGTCACCAATCGTTTTGGTGAGAAAGATGGCTCGTGGAGAATGTGCATTGACTACCGAGCACTGAATAAGATAACAATCAAAAATCGTTATCCCATTCCTCGCATAGATGATCTTTTGGATCAACTGAAGGAAGTTGTTTATTTCACCAAGCTGGATTTACACAGTGGATACCATCAGGTTAGAGTTGCAGAGCAAGATGCATGGAACACTGCTTTCAAAACAAAGCAGGGATTGTATGAATGGCTGGTTATGCCTTTTGGCTTGACCAATGCCCCTGCCACTTTCATGAGATTAATGAATGACATACTCAGACCTTTTCTTGATGATTTTTTTATTGTGTATTTGGATGACATTCTGATTTTTAGTAAACCGTGAGAAGAACATTTAAGGCGTGTTAAACAGACATTAGATGTTTTGAAAAGAGAAAAACTTTATGCTAAACTTTCCAAATGTGAATTTGGCAAAACATCTCTAAACTATTTAGGTCACAGAGTAGGGCGAGGTGAACTAAAAATAGATCCCTCTAAAGTGGCAGTCATTGTAAATTGGCCTAAACCCAAGTCTGCTACAAAAGTGAGAAGCTTCTTAGGAGCAGCACAATATTGGAGGAAGTTCATTTCAAATTTTTCCTCAATTGCAGCTCCCTTATATGCCTTGACAGGATTGAACAAGGTGTTTCAGTGGGGAGGCAAACAGCAGAAAGCCTTCGACACCTTGAAAGAAAAGATTAGTACAACATCGGTACTAGCACTGTCAGATCTACAAAGACCATTTAAGATCCAAATTGATTCTAGTGACTATGCCATGGGAGCAGTGTTGACACAGCATCGTAAACCCATATGTTATCATTCTAAGACCTTTAATCATGTAGTAGTTAACTATCCTACATATGATAAAGAATTGTATGCATTAGTTAAGAGTGTGAAAAAGTGGAAACATTACTTAATGGGCAAAGAAACAATAATACATACTAATCATGAGCCACTTCAATACCTACACTCCCAAACTAAGTTGCAGCAATCAAGACATCACCGATGGATGGATTTTCTACAACAGTTTCATTTAGTCATCAGATATAAAAAGGGCATACATAACAAGGTTGATGACATGTTATCTAGACCCATTATAAATGCATCTACCATACTTAAGCATTCTGTGCTGCATGAAAGCTACATAGAACAGTATGCTCAGGACATGGACTTTAAAGATGTATATGCAACTTTGAGTCAAGGCAAAAGAATAGAAGAATTCGACTATCACATGAAGGACTGACTCCTGTATCATTGTGGGAAACTCTGCATTCCACAAACTGAGAGAGTAAAGATAATTAGGGAAGCACACACTTCTCTGATATCAGGTCACTTTGGGGTAAGTAAAACGGTTGCACAGTTGCAAAGGTTCTACTATTGGTCAACAATGAGTGAGACAGTTTCTAGATATGTAAAGGGATGTGCTATGTGTGTGAAGCAAGCCCAGCAACATAAAACTAGGCTTGTACACTCCATTTCCAGTTCCTTCTCACCCTTGGGAAAGCATTTCCATGGATTTTGTTGGAGGACTGCCTAAAGCTAGGAAAGGTCATGATTATCTATATGTTGTTGTGGATAGGTTCAAAAAAATGTATATTTTGATACCCTGTAGTAAACAAATTACAACTGAACAAACTGCAAAATTGTTCTTTGAACATGTATGGGTTCATTTTGGATTACCCACTCCTATTGTATCTAATCAAGACACCCAATTTGTGGGGAATTTTTGTTCAAGTCTGTGGGAACTAATGGACACCAAATTAAAGAAAAGTACAGCTTTTCATCCACAAACAGATGGCCAGACAGAAGTAGTTAACAGGACGGTGATCTAGTTACTGAGAGGATATTAAGCAAACATCCTAAGCTTTGGGATGAACACTTGTGTTATGTGTAGCATGCTTACAATAAAGCCAAAAACTCTTCTACACAGAGATCTCCTTTTGAGACATGTTTTGGTTTCATACCAAGGTCTCCTTTGGATTTTTTCTTTGGTAAAGATACCATGGTTGATAGACACACTGATGTGGACAAGGAAACTAGGTTCATTGAACAGATCCAGGAGATCCACCAAGCAGTACAGGAACAGTTGGAAAAGAGCCAGGCCAAATATAAGGCTAGGCATGATAAGCACTGGATGGAGCATAGTTTTCAATTTGGAGACCAAGTCTGGCTGTATATCAGCAAGGACACGATGCAAGGTGAAAGTAAAAAGCTAAAACCTATAAGGTATGGACCCTTTAAGATACTTGATAAGATTGGTGAAAATGCTTTTCGCCTTGATCTACCAGCTTACATGCGCATCTACTCAGTCGTGAACACACATTGCTTGAGGTTGTTTGAACCTTCAATGATTGAGGACCCTGAAGAGCAAAGTCAATTACCTTCTGTTGATGACCTGTTACCTGAATATCTTAATAAATTACGGGAAGACACAGTGCTAGACAGGAAGGTAAGGACGACGCACAGTGGGCAAGTGGAATACCTTAGGATTGGGTTTAAAGGTTCGAAGCCGAGTAGTGCGAAGTGGATTGAGATTGGGCAAGTGAGACAACAGTTTCCTCACTTAGTCGATGCTTGAAGAAAACCAACTTTTGGTGGTTCAAAAGCTCTTTCAGTGGGAAGGTCGTGATCCGAATTGGATCCATTAAAGACTAGCAAAGAACCATGACTGTATCAGCTCGAGACGAATCTCTAAAAATTCCAAAAAAAGCGATCAAAAACACCCTAAACCAATGGAAATGGAAGCCAGTGTGGAACGACGAGGACCTCTGTCAAAGCACGCTGACCAAGGCCCATGGAGACTGCGCGGGAGGTCAAAGGAGCCCCTGGGAGACCCGGATCGGGAAAAGGAGGTGATTTTGATCGTGCATCGTTGGGCGAACAGGGATGAAATGGAGGAGCCTTAAGCACTCGGTCGTGTTGGGAGCCAGAGAAACGTGGGCTAAGAAACGAAAAGCGCTAAAAGGACAAAGGTGGGACCCGCACTCGTGAAATCGGTAGCATTGATCGGGGTGCCCTCAAATGGTAAACGGTTTTGGAGAAGAGCGGAGCAATCCCACTCAACGATTGATGCATGGCAATGAAAGTGAGAGAAAACCTCCGTTGATCGCGCATTATTGGTCGAGCAAGTCAACCGTGTGGGATGTGCATATGACGTTGGATCTGGAGGATCCAAGATCAGATGGCTGAGATTGCACTCGATGGAGGAAGAAGAACTGACAAGGAATTAAGTCACGTTATAAAGGGATTTGGAATCCGTTTGACCGCTACGGTGGAGGAAGAACACATCCATTGTTATGCTTCTTAACCTGCAAAGCAATACCGAACCAAGAATATGCGTGGAAAAATACCGAGAACACAGAATATGTTAAGAAAATATACCCGGAACACAGAATAGCAAAGATTTTATTACTCAGAGAGAAATGTTCACAGGCCTCTTGGAGGGGGCAACCTCCAATAGAGCAGAGCTCGATTACACAACAAGACACGATGCTCCTCGCAGGGAGTCTCTATCCTTTATATATGACTCCTACATGCAATACCACGGGCCAATACCGTGGGTTTTATTAATACCATCTATCTAATACTACTTCCCATTTACCCTTTATTTAATACTACTGCCCATTTGCAACTAATTGTGGTCCCTTTTTTAATTGCGGGTTAACCACTTACAAATATTAATATGGGCTTTATTGACTCTTGACTATGACGTGATCCCATGACATGAATAAGGGGGTTAGGGTGGGACCCTAACATAGTCTTTGTTTGGGCTGAAGTTCACAGTTACCCACCTGATAATACTATACAAACTTATTAGTTGAGTCTAAACAAAATAAATTTGAAATTCAATAATTAAAAAAGAAAAGGAAGGATCTAGCTAAGGAGCAGAAGGCAACAAGGATTATTGCATCAGAACATCGAGCATATGAAATGCTAGAAATATAGAAAGAAAGAAAGAATAAAGACCAACAAAAACAAAAGGAAAGACAGGAAAATGAATCAAAAAATGATAAAAAAAATGCTTGAATAGGAACAATGGATGATAGATATGGTTGACAATGATGCAAGCACAACTGATCAAACCAGGATTATGTCAAACACATTGGACAATCTTACAAATAATACGCCATTATTCCAATACCTCATAAACATTCAAGTGCCTCACTATCAAAATGGGGTTTTAGCCACTTTCCTTATTCCTACCAGAGGAGGTGTCAATTATGTGTATGTTCATCACACACCTCCACTTAATGTAGGGGTTAGTAGCGCAAATGTGAGGTATGGGTGCTCAATTCCTCTATGTTTGGAAGGTGCAAATTGGACTCAATCATATGGCGGAAATCAATCCCTTTTATGTAGGCCAACCTACTTGGATCAAGCAGGTAACTTAGAGAGTTTTAGTACTTAATATTCTCAAGGACATAAAGAATAGGGGTGTCACATGTTTTTCGTTGTAACCACATTACGATGTGGATTTTGGATGGATTGCCTCCTTTTCTTGTCACAAAAATATTTTGGCTTCCAACCTAGGTTGTTTTATTTCATATTGTTTGTGTAATTGTTACCAAAATCTATTTTAGAAGGAAAATCTATAGTCTATTATAATGGATAAATATTACCTAAGAATGCAAATGGGATTTTCTATTTTGCCTCTACACACCAAATGATTTAAAACACATTTATAACTAGTAGTAAATATTATGGAAAACGAGTGAATAATGAAATCTTGTACAAGTCACTTCTTTTAATATGAAAATTCTATAAAAGAGTGAACAGTAAAAGTACCTAACCTCACACCTCATATGAAACCTCGTTTACTGTAAGTTAACTTACAAGAGAAACTAAGTGCATGTGTTGTGAAGCATCAACAAGCCAAGAGAATAATTAAATGGAAAACGAGTGAGTAACAAAATCAACAAGCATCAATTGCGTTGTTAATTAAATGATAAAGCATCAAAAAGCATCAACTGAGTTTCTAATTAAATGAAAAATGAGTGAATAATGAAATCTTGAATGAGTCACTTATTTTAATATGAAAATTCCATAAAACAGTGAACAGTAAAAGTACCTAACCTCACACCTCATAAGAAACCTCTTTTACTCTAAGCTAACTTAGAAGACAAACAGAGTGCATGTGTGGTGAAGCATAAAGAAGCCAAATAAAACAGAAAGAAGCCAAAAGAATAATTAAATGACAAACGAGTGAATAACAAAATCAACAACCAAAAATTGTGTTGTTAATTAAATGATAAAGCATCAAAAAGCATCTACTGAGACTCTATTTAAATAACAAATGAGTGAATAATGAAATCTTGAACAAGTCACTTATTTTAATATGAAAATTCCATAAAATAGTGAAGAGTAAAAGTACCTAACCTCACACCTCATATCAAACCTCATTATTGTAAATTAACTTAGAAGACAAACTGAGTGCATGTTCGGTGAAGCATCAACAAGCCAAATAAAACATCAACTTTCCAAGAGAATAATTAAATGACAAATGAGTGAATAACGAAATCAACTAGCATCAACAACATTGTTAATTAAATGATAAAGCATTAACAAGCATCAACTAAGTCTCTAATTAAATGAAAAAATGAGTGACTAATGAAATCTTGAACAAGTCACTTCTTTTAATATGAAAATTCCATAAAACAGTGAATAGTAAAAGTACCTAACCTCACACCCCATATGAAACCTTGTTTACTGTAAGTTAACTTAGAAGACAAATAGAGTGCATGTGATATGAAGCATCAACAAGCCAAATAAAACGTCAACTTGCCAAGAGAATAATTAAATGAAAAATGAGTGAATAACGAAATCAACAAGCATCAACTGTGTTTTTAATTAAATGATAAAGCATCAACAAACATCAACTGAGTTGTTAATTAGATGACGAATGAGTGAATAATGAAATCTTGAATAAGTCACTTATTTTAATATGAAAAATCTATAAAACAGTGAACACTAAAAGTACCTAACCTCACACCTCATATCAAACCTCATTTAGTGGAAGTTAACTTAGAAGACAAACAAAGTGCATGTGCGGTGAAGCATCAACAAGACAAATAAAGAATCAACAAGTCGAGAGAGTAATTAAGTGACAAACGAGTGAATAATGAAATAAAAAAGAATCAACTGAGTTGTTAATTAAATTATAAAGCATCAACTGAGTTGTTAGTTGAATGATAAATGAGTCAATAATGAAATCTTGAACAAGTCACTTGTTTTAATATGAAAATTCCATAAAATAGTGAACAGTAAAAGTACCTAACCTCATACCACATATGAAACCTCATTTACTGTAAGTTAAATTAGAAGAAAAAAGAGTGCATGTGTGGTGAAGCATCAACATGAATCAACAAGCCAAATAAAGCATCTACAAGACAAGAGAATAATTAAATGACAAACGAGTGAATAAAGACAGATAGTCATTTGTAGATTTTGTGAAGGTGGAGGAAGATGGAGGGAAAAACCAAAATTATGTTTAAAAGGGAAATGAGGCAATATTGTCTCATAGAGGTGATAAAGAATCAATGTTGCTAAATGAACCAGAGGTAGAAGAAGAGATGCCCATTTCATCTAAAGGGAAAAAGATGATTTTTGGTGGTAAAACTGATTATGTATATGCGTATTTTTTAATTCAAGAGCATGAGAAAATTTTCCCCCAAAATGACCATAAAAAAAATAATTCCATAGGGGGCAGACAATCCTAATATATTTTCCTAAAAGAGGAAGAAAGCGTAGGAATTTTTTCTCAGAAGCAGAGACAAGAAGAAACAAGTTATCAACGTGTTGTACTATGTAACAACCCCACCATTTATAGGGAGTAATAGTTAATATTTGACATATAAATGGGGAACCTTTTAAATTTTAAGCCTTTGAAAATAAATTCTAACTCTACAAATTTGCCTTGAACCTTTAGAATGCAACCCATACTTAAAACTTTTATCACATTTCGCAGTTTTCCATGTGACAATTATAAACATCCTAAAGAAAATCCTGAAATGCGATATGCGATAAAGACCCCACTGTGATTTTCCGATCACAACACTATAATAATATGCAATTGCACTTTGCAAGTCATGATTTAATAAAGCATGACATTGGGTTATCCCTTAAAAATAGTGAAATGCAATATTGCAATGTTTCGCAATCGCATTTCGCATTATCTCCAAACAACCCCTATATTTCAATGTTTGAAACTTGCAATGTGGAAAATTAAGCGTGAAGTGTGGGAAGTTATTGAATTTTAATGAAATATCTAGTGGATTGATAGAGTAATTATTGTTTAGCAGCTTGAGGAGAGAAGTTAATGTTTCCAAGTCATGGCTAGTTAATATAGAGATTGCATTCAAAATATTCCCACGATTCAAGTCATTTCAAAGAGCTCTCAACCTTAATTGCCCTATATTGTGTATGCTGATATATCTCTCTTTCATTTTAGGGAAGCTTCAAAAGAGATTTCCTTATGGAAGGTAATGCACAAACAGAAGCAACAGAGTGTTTCAGAATCTGAGGTTATAGAGATGTTGCCCCTATTTTCTGATATGGTTTACAGTGTTGATGGAGGAGAAATGACCTGGGAAGTCATCTATAATAGACGTCAAGATGAGCGGCCTAAAATTATGGTTATCAAGGAAACAACAGACTCAATAAAACCCTCAGGAGTTCAATTCAAAGATGTTCCTTGCTCTTTTCTTCACAGAATAGGAGCAAGAGCCAGGATACTACCATACATGGAAATGGTTAGATGGGTGGCGGAGAATGTCAATATTGAAGAGAGACAATTCAAGAACTCAAACATGGAGCTCATGGGGTCATTTAAAGTCGAAGATTCAAAACAAATGTATCATCTTCCCGCCCCTTGGGATATATATGATAAATCATTCCTGGACAAGTTTGCAAAGTAAAATGAAGAACCCTTCAAGATGATTCAGGGGTGGAGAGTCCTAGAAAACAAATTCAAATTTGATAAGATGGGTATGTACCCAATAACTTCTTTAGAAAATCACCATAGCTATGTAGCCTCTATGTTATGTAGATTGTATGGAATGCGTAATAATACCAAGTTATCTATAGAATGGGTCCCTTTAATCGATGCTTGCGTCAATTCTCATATAATGAATTAGGCTACTATCCTATCCGACAACTTAGCTACGACTATTTCTGAATATGGTCAAAAGAGATCCACCTCTACAGAAAACCTTCCTCCATTTTATATGAGTGCTTGTGTCATGGAATCTATTTGTTTCTATACTAAGTTTCCAATTATGGGTTGGAAATGGACCTTGCAAGACCCATATTCTATCCATCTCAGTCAGAAGAAAATGTGGGAATCCCATTTTATACTCCATTTTTATAAGATATGCCATGGTATTATACTACCATTACATCAAATGATTTTTGATAAAAAAAGGCCTCGATATTTTGTAAGGAATCTGCTACAGACCTTCTCATAGTAGGAAAGTACTTTGTTGTAAAATGGTTTACATATATAAGAGTTTATGGTAGTACAGCAGAACCACATGTACTTCCTTTATATGTCTTTGACAAGCTGTTAGCTAGAGAAATAGCTCACCAAACTACTGGAAAAGGTTTAACCAAGACCTTGAAAGATAGAAAAAAATAACTATGGCCACCCTTTCCCATCTGTTGTGGTTATTTTTCATTGGTGAACTTCAACCATGTAAACAAAGAATTACTAAACATAGAGAGCCTTAGGCTGGCTACTCTGCTAAAGAGGCAATTTGACCCAGAGAAAGCAGCACAAAATGTTACTACATAACTAAAGGTCAAACCCTTTATCCATGAAGCTCATGAATTTGAAGATTTTTTACAATCAGTCGAATCATTCGAACAAGCATTCAATTCGACGAAGGTGAATTTAAATCCCAATGAATTTGAAAGGTTTTGTTAGTGTCAATATTTCCAACCTTCCTCCAGTGATCAAATATGCTCTTACAAAGTGGTCTCAGAGTGTCAAGGTCAAATTTTGTCATTTCAAAGAGTCTTCAAGCAAAATTTGGTCACTAGGCATTAGGTCTAGGGTTTGATTTCACTCCTTTCAAAGTTTCCCAAATGTCAGTCCATGTCAGCATTTAGCTGAGTCTACCATCATTCAGAGGGTTTTCATCATCATGTCAAGTTCCATTGGGTCATTTTACAGCTTGTTCATGCTTCAGTTGCACCTAGGCAAGGTCATTTCCCTCTCCTAGGGTTTTGAAACTAATTTCTCTTGGACGGTCAAATCATCGGAAAAACTTGTATCCTGATGTTCATACACCTTCCCCTATCCTTAAAGGACCTTATCAAATGCTTCCCATCACTGAGATCCCCCAAATTCCTCATTTTCGCGGAAACCCTAGTTTCTTGCTACAACTTGGCAATTTTCTAGGTTGGGTCTGTGTTTTGCGCTTTTGGACCCCTTCCCCTCACGCGATCTTCGCGATTCCACTTTCCACTGCTTCCTAACATCCCTCCCTACTCCCCAAAATTTCCTCAAGAATTTAGAAGCCTCCTATCCCCTTCATTTCGCTTCATTTCGACGAAATCTCTTGTTCCACACATCGGGGTAGGTTTTACTCAAATGATTTTTCTGAGCAATAAAAGCTGAATTTGGGAAAAATGAGAGAGGTTTTTGTGCAAAACATTCTAAGAAACAAAAACCTCATTCACTTTTTACACACGTGTCATGATTTGAGAGAAATGCCAAAATATCGTTGCCCAGGAGACGAATCACCTCTGAAGTGACCCTAGGAAAAATCAAGTTTCTCCTAGAATGTTTGGCCAAATGACTTTCGTGATGGTCAGTGATAACTGATACAAATTATTTTTCCAATGAGATATATGAGCTAATGGATTGAGGAAGGGCATTCAAAACTTGTTCAACAGCACTCTGCCTTGAGGAGCCTCTTTGGCACTTTGACCAGTCTTGGAGATTTGTTTTTGACAGGTCAAATGAACTCCAAATGAAAATTCGGTTGTGTTGGGATCAGCTCAGGGCCTTTCCAACAGACTATCATGCGCCCAGTTGGACCAGGAAGGTCTCCAAACATCTGAAAGTCGCGCTATGCGTAGGGCTCAGGCGTGCTACGTGTCAGGGTTTTTTCCACAGTTTTCATCTTCAGCTCCACGTGTAGCGCGCCGCGAACTACCCTTAAGTTGGGGAGGTCCATTTCAAAAAAACTCAGCATTTTTGGATTTGTCATGACAAATTACACTTTCTCAGCTACTGCTAAGACATTTCATGGAGATTTGAGCCCCCAAAAGGTCAAAAAACAAGCAAAAAATGACCTTCTGCCACTTTTTGGACACACAGAAAGAAGTCTTGGGAGATTGCAATTTTGGAGGGGCAAATGGCTACCAAATTGAGAAATTACAGTTGGGCGGGAGAGTAGACATCCAGACCTTTCCAACAAGCCCACTTGTGCCTCATTTGGATGCTGGGAAGTGCCTGAAAAGTGGCCTGAAAGGCGTGCTACGCGTTGAGAAATGGCGCGCTATGCGTTGGGAAAATTTGCCAGTTTTGCACCTTCAGCTCAGGAAAACGCAGCATTGACTAGTTTTGACTTTTTGGTGGGATTTTTCATCCTCTTTGATGTAATTGATGTAATTTCATGTTGACATGACACTTTTTTACCTATTATAGAAGATTCATTCATAAAATGGCAAAAAATTAATGAATGAATTGGTTTCCTAACTTATAGAGCCAAGTTGTTTTGATTGCCTAGATTGTAGTGCTCATTTTAGAATTGGTTGAAACAACTCCTAGGATGATGAGCTGGACCCCTAGAGGCAAGGAAATGTGTTAGCTTGCCTATATTATGTATCTTCTTAGTCATTTTCATGTTTGGACTCTTGGGATAGTTTTGAGAATATATTGTACATATTTTACCAGCATTTTTGGCAAAGGAAAGACCAGGGTTTTGCAGCACTACTTGGGATCCATGTGGCTTTATGTCTTGATGGTGTGTTTCTTTCAGTACTTGTAAGTTGTGTATGTGCCATTTATCTCTATTAAATCTTCTCTTATTAAGCAAATAGTGTTAAGGTAGAATCAATGAAATTGCTATGCTCTGCCTTTAAATTTGTTTAATATTCTATGTTTTCTTCAGTTTTAGGAGAATCCTTGAGACCCCTTGCTCTCCTTAGCTTCTCACTGTCTGATCTATCCATCTCACCTGCTTTAAGGCATCAAACAATTCCTATCTTGCCCCAAGTGGACCTATGCAAAAACTGTGCCTCATCCCCGCCCCCAAAATTGCCTTTCCCTTGATTTCAACAAATCATAAAAAATCAATCCTAAACTCTTTGTACTTAATACCTAGCCTAAAATCAGTCATCAATTCGGTCATCTCAAGCCTTCTTGATTACCTTTTACCGAGATAGACCCGGAGAGAGCCCTCTCCTGTCCTTGTAGGGCTAGATACGAGGCGGAGCGTCGTTTGATGTGGCCTTGAGTCTTGCCTTATTTCAGCCTAAGGCAGATTTGAGCGCTAACAGGTTTCAAGAATTTAGAAAACAAAGGATTGAAACAATCCCATTACATTTGTTAAGAGCTGATTACAAACCTATGCCCAGTGTGATTATTAACAGCGAGGGACCAAATTCTTGCACAAAATCTCAGGTGAATGCAGCCCAAAACACAGGGAAGACACAGGAAATAGAGGCTACAGTGGAATCTAGTAGAAGGTCAGCTAAGAGACAGGTCAAAAGTGACCTAACTCAGGATACCAGTCCCGAAGGCAAAAGCAGCGATATGGAGCAGGAATGGGACCAGTTTAATATAAAACTCCAAGATACTGCAAAAAAAACTGATGTCTAAGAAACCATAGGATAGCATACTCCACAAAAAACTTAGAAAGTCTCAGAGTCTGAGCCAATGGACGAACAAGTGACAAGTTCACAAAAGTCGGAAATTATACCTACATTTCCGACATCTGAAATTATACTAAAGGTTACAGAAATACCTCCTTTAGATGTATTCTACAGCCCAATGCATAAGGCTGTAGTAAGAAGACAGAGGAAGAGAAGGAGAGTGGAAACACCTAAAATCCCACCAGGAAATGAACTAATGGATATAGTCTAGAAGGATATTCCTTCAAATCCAACCGAAAATTTAACCAGGTTGTCACAATTTATAGGGGCGTATGCTACTACAAACATGGATAAATCCACTGAAGTATCTATTTTACTAAGGGAAAGGGAAGAATGGATAGAACATCTTGAGCAACAGTTGGAAATTGAGAAAGAAAATGTGAACAAGAAAGCCACATAACAAATAGTCCAATTGCAGCAAAGTGTGGAAGCACTTAGGATAAGCGACGAAGCAGACATATCTGCAAAGAATATGCAAATACAAGAGTTGCAAGAGGCTATGGCGAAATATAAATATGTCCCCACTGTTGATGAGTTCATCACAGAGGCATTGGAGCTAAATTCCATTCTGTCAAAACAACAAGATTTATTCTGCCAGAAAATGTCCCATATCACTCCTTATTTGAATACGAGTGATCAATTAATAGATAAGGAAATTGATCAAAGAACTGAGTTTAATGACTAAAAAACTAAGATCTATGACTATATTGAATAGCAAGAAACTGAAGAAGGAAGAAGCACTAATATGCCAGAGATTGAAGAGACACATAAATACATATTATTCACAGATTCGGATACACGAATCAAGTAGGCAGAATTGGCAGTAGCAAGAACAACAAGAGTGGCAAAGAATATAATAAAAGGATTCAATCACACTTTGCACACCACCAAATTTATAAAATAAGGTAATCCAAAATCACTTCTAGATTTGAAAGACTTGGGTAAAAACGGGAAATAAAATATGAAAATCCAAAGGGAGGCGATCACAAAATTATCAAAGACTGACTGGGAGGTATATTGGCAATTTCTTGTCAAACCTCACAGCCATATTATGACACTGAATTGTGCACTCAATTCAATGCAAAGGATGCTACCACCTCTTACAGATTCCATCTTCACAGGACAGGTCAGAACGCAATTTAGGGCACCTCCTCAAGTAAAACCAATGTCCAACATATGCAACCTCAAGGAAAAGTTGGCAGACAATAAGACATCTTCATAACCTCTAGTCATCAAATCAATTTTATTTTTAGAGTTAGTTGCTAGGTAAGAGGAATTTTGTTTGAAACATCCTCAGATACTTTGTATAATCTATTTTCGAGCTTTAGTTAGATAGTATTTATACCATTCTCATGCATTTAGAGAAGGGCCCAAGACTTTATAAAAAAAAACATTTGCAAAGAATGCACTTTTGTAAGTTTGCAGACACCTTGATGAAATTATGGAACATGGTCATTACTTTTGAATATCAAACCACTTTCCTTTGTTGATGCACTTCTGTATGCATGGAGAATAATTTGGTTGAAGAAAGGAGTTGATCTATGTCACTAGTCTAATGAGCAGAACCTCACACATATGGTACTTTTATCTTGTATGATCAGTTATGTTTTATTAAATTAGTGATAACATTTCGTTTTCATGAATTATATATTGAGTATGTTCTTTCTGCTATGTTAATTGCACTACTGTATGATGCTTAGCTCAAAGAATTTATTTTCATATATGATCATTAAATATATGCGATATAATTTACACATTTCTTTGACTAACTATTTAGTCAAAGAAATTATCTTTACATGTTATCATATTTGTTTAATGCGTGAATGATCTTTATTATCACATACCAACATATATATTTTTAGATTGCATATCACACAGAATACCCCAAGTTTATATTAGATTAAGTTAATTAGATATTTGCATGTCAGAATAGGCCATTTAGTTATCATTATTCTTATTGCAATCACCTGAAAACCACCCATTATCATTTTCAAACCCATTATGGGAAATCGGTCCCATCATCCCTAGTCAGAGCCACCACATCAAACTGAAAAGGAATTGCCTTCAAGGTCCGGACTGGGTGGTTATCCTGCATGTTGGAGCAGTAGAACTCTGAGGCTTCAACATTTTTGCACTAGAAGGAGGGCCATCCAACTATGAATGGCATAAAAATCTAAAGATCAATTGAAAAACATCCATAAGAGTCAAAACCCCTCCACAACTTCTACTTCTTCTAGATCTTGTTCAAAATCTTCGGATAAGAAATCTGAAGTTGTAGAAACCTCTCCCTCATCTCCTGAAGTATTAAGACAACCACCTTCTTTAGATTACACTCCTGAGTCTCATGAAGTTCATTCCTTAATACAGAAATTGGAACAGATATCCATTTCTACTGAGAATTTTGAAATGCCCGAAGCTTATGAAGAAAGTGTCACTTCCCTATTATGAGATACTAGTGTATTAACTCTACTACAAAGTGAAAATCTTGGAGTAACCCCTTTTTATTTTCTCATTCATTCAACATGTAAGAAAGCTACCACATCAAAATATAAATCAGATACCAGTGAGATCACATCACCTTTCCCTCCATTTACTTCCCCATTCACTTCTACTCAATCCACCTCTTCTCAACAATCCATTTTTTCAACTCAAACAATTAGTGCTACTACTAGTAGTACTAGTCCAGAAGTAAGTTCGTCACCAACCCTATATACTTCTGGACGATGTAAGAAAGCTACCACATCAAAATCTAAATCAGATACCAGCAAGATCACATCACCTTTCACTCCATTTACTTCCCCATTCACTTCTACTCAATCCGCCTCTTCTCAACAATCCATTTTTTCAACTCAAACAATTAGTGCTACTACTAGTAGTACTAGTCTAGTAGTAAGTTCATCACCAACCCTATATACTTTTGGATCTACCTCTTCATCTTCACAACCTTCAACACAAGTTATATCCAATCAACCTACTCAACCTTGGACAAACCCTGGTGCTATACAGGTTGCTAATCCAAATTCTCTCCCAGAAAACCCAAAAAAATGGTTACATAACTATAATCCCGATGATGGTATTCCTATTGAAGAACATCTAAATAACTTTATGTTAGCCATGAACCTTAATGGAGTTTCACATGAAGATGTTGTTATCAGATTTTTTCGTTATACTTTCCAGGGATCTACAAGATC
This sequence comes from Pinus taeda, assembly GCA_000404065.3. Taxonomy (NCBI): domain Eukaryota; kingdom Viridiplantae; phylum Streptophyta; class Pinopsida; order Pinales; family Pinaceae; genus Pinus; species Pinus taeda. Next base: position 27,754 of record APFE031029559.1, read on the forward strand.
TTGGTATTTCTCCCTTCCAGCAGGCTCAATAAGAAACTAGGATACTTTTGAAGAAATATTTCTTGCAAAATTTGGTGATGATAGAACCATGTCATCTTTAATCATTGATCTTTCCAGCCTAAAAGCAAGTTCAGATGAAAGGATCAAAGACTTCAACTCCAGGTTTAACAAGTTTCTGAACAAAATCCCAGCTACCTCTAGACCTACAGCAGATGTACAAGTAGAGCGGTACATATCCTCTGTTGCCTTTAATATTCCAATTTTTGTAGATAAAGCCAATAAGGCTAACCCTGTAGAAAACATGAAAGAAGCTTTGTCTGTAGAAAGAAGAATTATTGCCTTAGAAAAGAGATCACAGATAGAAGAAAGGAAATCAAAGAAATTGACATTCAAGGAATATTCAAAAAATAAAGCCCCAAAGGACCCTTTTGAACTTGAGGGCTTTCAAAAGGTGCTAAAGATCATGTCAAATGAAATGGTCGAAATCAAGAAACATGTTGCAGAATCATCTGCTCCCAAGAAAGCTTTTCGCCCATTCAAAAGGATTTCTTCTTCTACATCACAACCACCAAATCCAATCAAGAATTAGAAGAAGACTCAGCAACTGAAGAAGAAGTAGAAAATGAAGAAGAAGTTGAGTTAAATGGAATGTGGGATTTTATTCTCCCAACTGAAGAGGAAACATAAGCTATGCCAGTAACTACAAGAAGTAAAAGCTCTACTGATACGTCTACAACAAATCAAAAACAGAAATATGTTGCTCTTGTAAAGGAGAAAATAGTAAGTAAGAAATCTGAGACTACTCAATTAGATCCTATTCCATTAGATCCTCCAACTGCTTCTAAAACTTTAGTAATCTCGGATACAGTGGAATACAATATAGTCGAATATATGAAAAAGACGAGAGGGAATATTTCATTACATGAATTGACTAAACTCAAACAACAACATAAAATATTACTTAGAGAATTAAAAGTAGTTCTTGTAGCTCCTTTACCATATGTTGTAGTTACTCAAGCTACTAAAGATATGGGAAAGTCTCCTTCATCTTCAAACAAACTAAATCCCATAAACCTAGTTCTAATAGGTGATATATCTATCTCTCATACTCCTCCATTTCTTCTTACTTATAAGATTTTCAACAAAAATGTCCATAATTTCCTTGTTGATTCAGGAGCCTCTTTAAACATCATGCCAAGAACTGTGTGCACTAAATTAAATATTACACCTCAAAAATCTGTTATACACATAGTTCAACTGGATAGGACAAAAGTAAAGGTACTTGGAGAAATGAGATCCCTTTCAATCAGGCTTTCCTCCAACCCAAAGGTTTCACAAATAATCGATATTCTAGTGGTTGATATCCCTAAATTTTATGGTTTAATTTTGAGTAGGTATTGGTGTGGAAAGTGACATGGATACTTTGCAACTGATTAGTCTCATATGTGGTTACCATACAATGGTAAGCCAAACCAAATCGGAGTAGACCGTGAGAAATTTATGATGTACACAATCATTGATCTTGAGGGAAGCAACGAACCTGTAGATTTCACTAATAATATCATTGGAAATTACTTAGCTAAGTCATTCTTGTGATCCTTTATTGCACAAAGATCTCCCTTTCCAGATAATGTTGTAGTATTTCAGATATAAAAAAATTCGCAAATAGATGCTTCCAAGTGTATAGTTGTAGTTGACAAACTTGTAGATAATTCATTATCCTGGACTCTTTATTTTGATGGTTCCAAGTCTGAAGATGGTGTAGGTCTTGGATGTATCTTAATCAGCCCACAAGGAGATAAAACCATCTTAGCCCATAGGCTTGAATTTCAATGCACTAAGAATACTGCAAAATATGAAGCATGAATTCAAGGGATATACAAATCCATTGGCCTTTATGTCAAGTATTTGCAAGCATATGGAGACTCCGAAATAGTTATTAAATAGGTGAGAAACACAATCCATTATGTGTCTAGGCATCTCAAACATTACCAATCCTTAGCCTAAAATCTTACTTCTCACTTCACTGCTTTTAGAATTTCTTCAGTCCCGATATTACAAAACGTAAGCACTGATTTGCTTGCCAATATAGCATCTAGGCTTATACCTTCAGGTGAATTTAGTCCAAACATATTTTCTATAGAGTTAATTTTTATACCATTCATCCCTGGTAATGTAACAAATTGGAGAGTGTTTAATAATGATGTTGATATGATTTATTTCCTTACATCAGAAGGATCTTATGAGGAACAAATCATAGATGAACATGAACATGACTTGCAAATAAACCATAGACAAGATCAAAATCTAATTCCAAAGTCTATAATCAAAATGGAAGCTCTGTATGATTTGAAAGACAGATTTAAAAATATTACCAACTCCAAGACTCAGAGTTCTACTTTGAGATTTGAAGTGGTGAACCTAGGGACAACTGAAAAGCCTCAAATCATCAACCTAGGTCTTGGTTTATGATTTGATGAAAGGATATCATTCATCAAATTGTTAAAAAAATATAAGGGTGTCTTTTCTTGGGATTAGTCAGATGTAAAGACCCATGATACCTCTATAATTCAACACACTATATTGATGACCTCTAATGAGAAAGCAGTTCAACAAAATCTTAGAAAGATTTATCCAAATATTTAAAGAAAAATCAAATATGAATTAAACAAACTTCTGAAAGAAAAGATGATCTTTCCTCTTAGACACTCAAAATGAGTATCAAATATGGTTCCTGTTAGGAAAAAGAATGGAGATATTAGGATTTGTATTGATTTTAGGAACTTAAATAGAGCTTGTCAAAAGGATAACTTTCTTTTGCCTACCATGGAGCAAATATTGCAATCAGTTGCAGGCTCTGAGTTAATGTCTTTTCTAGATTGATTCTCACAATATAGTCAGATTCTTGTACATCCAAATGACAGACTAGAGACAACATTCAGGACCAAGTGGGGGACACACTCTTATTAGAAGATGCCTTTTGGACTTATCAATGTGGGCACTACATTTAAACATGTCATGGGTATTTCTGTTAAAGGTTTGATTAATATATCAGTTTTTATTTACCTAGATGACATCACAGTCTACTCTATGAACAAAAACAATCATTTGAATGACCTAAACCATATATTTGAAAGATGCAAGAAATATGGCAATTCTCTAAATCCCAAAAAGTCATACTTTGCCTTAGCAGAAGACAAACTCCTTGGATTTTATAGTGTCCAAGAAAGGAATTTATATTGATCCTGATAGAATCCAAGAAATTGAAAAGATTCCTCTCCCACATAACAAAAAGACCATGCAATGATTCCTAGGCTAGATTAATTTTGTAAAAAGAATTGTTCCTGTTTTTTCACAAATTTTTCTACCCATTCAATCAATCATAAGAAAGAATGCAGTCTTTAAATGTGGTAAAGATGAAAGAGATTCATTTGACTTAATCAAAAAATCCATTGTCAATGCTCCTTATTTAACAAATTCATACTTTCTCAAACCTTTTGTATTGTACACATTTTCATCTGATACATCATATGCAACAATTTTAACATAGCTAAATGATTAAAACATCAAGGCACCTATATCTTTTTTCAGTTCCAATTTACAGAGTGCTGAGTTAAACTACCCAGCTATTGAGAAACAAGATTTTTTTGTTTTTAAAACCTTAAAACATTTCAAACCTTTTCTCCTCAAAACTCATGCAAAAATAGTAGTACCTTACCTTGCCAAAAGGAAATTATTGATTCAAAGAGAAGTGGGGGAGAAAAGAGCAAATTGGGTCACTACACTTCAGGAGTACAACATAGAAATTCGACTAGCTAAAATTGTTAGGGGCCAAGGTTTTTGTAGAATGCTAACTAGAGCTTCCCATTTATCAACAGAAGAAAACCAAGGCAATGAAGTTCAAATATCAGAGGTAAGACTCAATGATGCACAATCACAATATGTTGATTTGAAGTTTTCTTTAAAGAATCGATATGATCCTATGCATATTAATTAGAAAACAAAGTGTGCTTTAAGGTTGAATTCAAATCAGTATGAATTAATTGATGATGTATTATTTAGAAAAAATTGTGGTCCAGTATTATTAAGATGCCTAGAAAAAACTGAAGCTGAAAAGGTTATGCAGAAGTTACATGATGGATCAACTGGAGGTCATTTCGGAGGAAACACCACAACTCACAAAATCCTGCATGTAGGTTCTTATTAGCCAACATTATTCCAAGATGCACATGACTATGTAAGAAAATGCAAAACTTGTCAAACTGCAACTGGAAGATAAAAGAAACCAGCATTCCTTTTACGACCAGTGAATATCGAACAACCATTTGAACAATGGGGATTATATATAATTGGTGAGATTGTTCCTAACTCTTCCAAGTAACACAAGTACATCCTTAAAACTATTGATTATTTCACAAAATGGGTAGAAGCTAACGCACTAAAGGTAGCTAACACAGAAAGTATTATAGACTTTATTGATCAGTACATAATCACTAGGTTTGGCTTACCTACAACTTTAATGTTTGATAATGCATCTTATTTTTTTGGAAATATTATGGTAGAATTTGCATTAAAAAGAGGTTTCAAATTGAATTATTCAGCCAACTATTATCCACAAGGTAATGTGTTAGCCAAATCAACAAACAAAAATATTATAAAAATCATGAAGCTGACTATAGACCAAAACCATAGGAATTGGCACAAAGCATTGACATTTTCTCTTTGGGCAGATAGAATAACACATAATGCCTCAATCGGTTCTTCTACTTTTGCTATAGTTTATGGAAAAGAAGCAGTTTTCCCAACAAACATAACAATCCCATCTCTCGTCCTAGTGCAATTTACTAATGAAAATCCTTCATCTTCTCTCCAAGCAAGACAATTTCGGATCCTTAAGCTTGGAGAAGAAAGAGAAAAATTTAAAGCCACCCATTCCCATCATCAGCAGTTAGTCAAAGCCTCTTTTGATATAACCTCTGCTAGCCATAAAACCTTTGAAGTAGGTGATCTAGTTTTGAAATGGGACAAAGCACATGAGGAAAAGGGAAAACACACCAAATTCCAAAGTTTGTGGCTTGGACCATTCCAAATCATTGAGAAATTTGGTCCATCAACATTTATTTTACAAGACTTGTCAGGTAGAGTAGATTCTTTGCCGATTAATGGGAAAATTTTGAAAAAATACTTTTCCTAGAAGACAAACTCTTCTAATTTTGTATAATATTGTCTTCAAGAGTCTTAGGAAAATAAAAGTTAAGTAGTATTTACTTTTGGCTTTTCAAAATAATGTCTTTGATAATATTTCGATTTTTCGCTTCTATAAATAGTAAACGTTAAAGAAATAATTAGAGCATTCGAGTATCAAAATGAACCTTATTTCTTTGGAGAGACTTGACCTTGCTAAAAAAACTTATTCTATGAAAAATCTCTTATCTTTATAAGGTATGATGTTCTGATATCAATCAAGAAAATAATGTTTAACTTTGTAAGGACTTTCTATAGATCAATATCTTAAAACTCCATTATTATCATCCAAAACTCTTAAAAAGGGCCAATGATTCACCTCATCTGATAAAATCTCCTTTTTTTTCATTGTGTAATTCTAAAATATGCAAAACTTAAAAGATAATAAGTCTAATTACGAGCTTGTTTGCCATGATCATAGTGGGATAATTAAACTGATATTACCAATACTGCATATAAAACAGGGTAATAGCCAATGATCTAATCAATCAAAGGACAAGGGGTCTCATCAAGAGCCAGCTTGTTTAGTTTAGTTACAACCAGTGAATGGCATTATCATTATTGGGTTACCAAGCCTAGACAGTGTCTTTTAGGATACTTAAAAAGAAAATTACATATGAGGAAAAAACAAGATCCAAAGGAGAAAGAAAGCAAATGAATATCATTTTGAATTTTGAAAAATGCTTTGGATGGGACAATGAATCATTGTTGGTTAAAAGATAACCCTACCGACGCTATGAATGCCTACTAGTAGCAGAGGCTCTATCTATGATAAATGAGTAGACAATAAAAACTAATCTGTAGAAGGCGCCTACTATATCTCTTCAAATACTAGTATTCACTGATGCAAACATTTGTCTATTTTATCAATACAAGAGTAAAGTAGTTGAATAATTAAATTAAGTGAGTAGTTAGGATTTCATGGATATGTTTTTTAGTTTGTAACTCATGTAATTATTATTCCTATAACTCTTCTGATTTTGAAAGTTTTAGAGATTTCAAAAGACCAATCAAAGATAGTTGGTTCTCCCAAGTGAATCGCCTATTGTTGTACTATGTAACAACCACCCCATTTATATAGAGTAATAGTGAATATTTGACATATAAATGGGGACCCTTTTAAATTTTTAGCCTTTGAAAATAAACACTAACTCTACAAATTTTCCTTAAACCTTTAAAATGCAACCCATACTTAAACTTTTATTGCAAATCACATTTTGCAGCTTTCCTCGTGACAATTATAAACATCCTAAAGAAAAACTTGAAATGAGATATGCGATAAAGGCCCCACTATGATTTTCTGATCACGACACTCTAAGACTATGTGATCACACTTCGCAAGTCTTAATTTAATAAAGTATGCCATTTTGTTATCCCTTAAAAATTGCAAAATGCGATATTGCAATGTTTCGCAATCACATTTCACATTATCTCCAAACAACGCTATATTGCAACGTTTGAAAGTCACAAAGAGGAAAATTAAGCGTGAAGTGGGGGAAGTAATTGAGTTTTAATGAAATATCAAGTGAATTGCGTAGAGTAATTATTTTTTAGTAGCTCGAGGAGAGAAGTTAATTTTTTCAAGTCATGGCTAGTTAACATAGAGATTGCATTCAAAATATTTGCACGATTCTAGTCACTTCAAAGAGCTCTCAACCTTAATTTCCCTCTACTATGTACATTGATATATCTCTCTTTCATTTTAGGGACGCTTCAAAAGGGATGTCCTTACGGAAGGTAATGCAAAAACAGAAGCAACAGAGTGTTTCAGAATATGAGGTTATCGAGATGTCAGACATATTTTCTAATATGGTTTTTAGTGTTGATGGAGGAGCAACGATGTGGGAAGTCATCTATAATATACTTGAAGATGAGAAACATAAAATTATTATTACCAAGGAAACAACATATTCAATAAAACCCTCACGAGTTCAATTCAAAGATGTTGCTTGCTATTTTCTTCACAGAATAGGAGCAAGAGCCAAGATACTTCCATACACGAATATGGTTAGATGGGTGGTGGAGAATTTCAATATTGAAGATAGACAATCAAGAACTCAAAGATGGAGCTGATGGAATCATTTAAAGCTGAAGATTTGAAACAAATGTATCATCTTCGTGACCCTCAGGATATATATAATAAATGATTCCTAGCCAAGTTTGCAAAGTAAAATGAAGAACCCTTTAAGATGATTTGGGGGTGGAGAGTCCTAGAAATCAAATTCAAATATGATAAGACAGGTATGTACCCCATAGCTTCTTTAGCAAATCCCCATGAGTATACAACCTCTATGTTATGTAGATTGTATGGAATGCCTAATAATACCAAGTTATCTATAGAATGGGCCCCGTTAATCGATGCATGTGTCAATTATCATGTAATGAATTGGGCTACTATCCTATTCAACAACTTATCTACAACTATTTCTAAATATCGTCAAAAGAGATCCACCTCCATAGAACACCTTCCTCCATTTTACATGAGTGCCTATATCACGGACTCTATCTATTTATGTACTATGTTTCCAATTATGGGTTGGAAATGGACCTTGCAAGACCCATACCCCATCCATTTCAGTCACAAGCAAATGGGGGAATCCCATTTTATACCCCATTTTTATAAGATATGCCATGGTGTTATACTACCATTACATCGAATGAATTTTTATAAAAAGGCCCCAAGATTTCCTAAGGAAGCCGCTACAGACCTTCTCATAATAGGCAACTACTTTGCTGAACAATGGTTCACATATATTAGAGTTTAAGGAAGTACAACAAAACCACATGTACTTCCTTTGTATGTCTCCGACAAGATGTTAGCCAGAGAAATAGCTCACCAAACTGTTGGAAAAGGTTTAACCAATACCTTGAAAGATATCAAAAAATCACTATGGCCACCCTTTCCCATATGGTGTGGTGCTTTTTCATTGGCGAACTTCAACCATGGAAACAAATAATTACTAAACATAGAGGGCCTCAGGCTGGCTACTCTACCAAAGAGGAAATTTGACCCAGAGAAAGTAGCACAAAATTTTACTATGACACTAAAGGCCAAACCCTTTATCCATGAAGCTCATGAATTTGAAGATTTTTTATAATCAGCTGAATCATTCAAACAAGCATTCAATTGGGTAAAGGTGAATTTAAATCCTGACGACTTCGAAAAGTTTCAGGAATTTAGAAATCAGAGGCTTGAAATAATCCCATTGCATTTGTTAGATATGATGACAAACCTATGCCCACTATGACTATTAACAGCAAGGGACCAAATTCTCGCACAAAATTTCAGGTGAATAGATCCCGAAACACATGGAAGACACGGAAAATAGAGGCTACAGTGGAATCCAACAGAAGGTCAGCTGAGAAACAGGTGAAAAGTGACCTAACTCAGGATACCATTCTCAATGGCAAAAGTAACGATATGTAGCATAAATGGGACCAATTTAATTAAAAACTCCAAGATACTACCAAAAAAACTGATGTCCAAGAAACCATAGGATATCATACTCCACATCAAACTCAGAAAGTCTCAGAGTCTTTACCAATGGATGCACAAGGGACAAGTTTATAAAAGGCGGAAATTATATCTATATTTACAAGATGTGAGATTATCCTAAAGCTTACAGAGGAAGAGGAGAGTGGAAATACCTAAAATCCCAAGATGGAATGAACTAATGGATATAGTCTAGAATGATATTCCTTCAAATACAACTGAAATTTAACCAGACTGTCACAATTTATAGGGGCGTATGCTATTGCCACCATGGATAAAGTTGATGAAGTATCTGTTTTGTTAAGGGAAAGGGAAGAGAGGATAGCACAGCTTGAGAAACAGCTAGAAATCAAGAAAGAAAATGTGAACAAGCAAGCTGAAGAATAAATAGTCCAATTACAGCAAAATATGGAAGTACTTAGGATAAGCCATGAAGCAGACATCTTTCTAAAGAATATGTAAATCCAAGAGTTGCAAGAGGCTATGACGAAATATAAAGACGTCCCCACTGTTGACGAGTTCATCAAAGAGGCATTGGAGCTAAACTCCATTCTGTCAAAACAATAAGATTTATTTTGCCAGAAAATGTCCCATATCACCCCTTACTTGAATACTAGTGATCAATTAACAGATAAGGCAATTGATCAGAGAACTGAGTTTAATGAATTAAATACTAAGATCTTTGACTATATTGAATTCCAAGAAATTGAAGAAGGAAAAAGCGTTAATATTCCAGAGATTAAAGAGACACATAAAGACATATTCTTCACAAATTGGGATGCGTGAATCAAGCAGGGAGAATTGGTAGTAGCAAGAGTAGCACGAGTGGTAAAGAATATAATAAAATGATTTAATCACACTTTTCACACCACCAACTTGATAAAAGAAGGTATCCAAAGTCACTGTCAGATTTGAAAGACTTGGATGAAAACTAGGAAGCAAAGATGAAAATCCAAAGGGAGGCGATCACAAAATTATCAAAGACTAAATGGGGGGCATATTGGCAATTCCTTGTCAAACCTCATAGCCAGATTATGACACTGAATTGTGCACTCAATTCAATGCAAAGGATGCTGCCACCTATTATAGATGCAATCTTTCCAAGATAGGTCAGAACGCAATTAGGGGCACCTACTCAAGTAAAACCAATGCCTGACATATGCGACCTCGAGGAAAAGTTGGCAGACAACAAGACATCTTCATAACCTCTGGTCATCAAATCACTTTTATTTTTAGAGTTAGTTGCTAGATAAGAGGAAAGTTGTTTGAAATCTCCTCAGATATTTTGTACAATCTATTTTTTAACTTTAGTTAGATAGTATTTATACCCTTCTCATGCATTTAGAGAAGGGTCTAGGATTTTACCAAAAAAGAATTTGCAAAGAATGCACTTTTGTAAGCTTGCATATGCCTTGATGAAATTATGGAACATGGTCATTAGTTCTGAATATCAAACTACTTTCCTTTGTCGATGCACTTTTGTATGCTCGAACAATAATTTTGTTGAAGAAAGGAGTTGATCTATGTCACTAGTCGAATGAGTAGAACCTCGCACATATGGTACTTTTATCTTGTATCACCATTTCTATTTTATTAAATTAGTGATAAAATTTTATTTTCATGAATTATATATGGTGTGTGTTCCTTATGTTATGTGTTAATTGCACTATTGTATGATGCTTAGCTGAAAGAATTTATTTTCATATATGATCATTAAATATATGTGATATAATTTACACATTTCTTTAACTAACTATTTTTATTATCACACACCAAACAAATATCTTTTTAGATTGCATATCGCACAAAATACCTGGGTTTATATTAGATTAAGTTAATTAGAGATTTGCATGTGGAAATAAGCCATTTACTTATCATTATTCTTATTGTAATCACTTGAAAACCACCCATTCTCATTTTCAAACTCATTATAGGAAACTGGTCCCATCATCCCCAATCAAAGCCACCACATCAAATGGAAAAGGAGCTGCCTTCAATGTCTGGACCGGGTGGTTATCCCTCATGTTGGAGCAGCAGAACTCTGAGGCTTTAACACAACCCTACAAGAAACATATAAAGATACTCATGGCATCAAAAAGGAAAATGGTCACTTGTGGAAGTTTCCATGTTGAAGGAGGAGAATAGCCCTCAAAAGTTGAAGTTGAGAACCTCATAAAAAGAGAGGAACAACTATTAAAATTTATGAGAGACTTTGGCTTTGTAGATGATGGATAGTCATTTGTAGATTTCATGAAGATCGAGGACAGAACCAAAATTATGTTTCAAAAGGAAATGAGGCAATATTGTCTCATAAAGGTGATAAAGAATCCACTATAGGTAGGCCACCTTTGAACTCTCCTTTACCATGTTTTGTCAAGACATATAGAAGGAAGATTTCTAAGTTGATGCATAAAGTCAATGTGTAGCTGGCTGGTGGGAATATAAAGCTAGCTTGAAAACTGGTTAATATGATCTTGCCTTACAGGTACAGGTTCAAGTTTTTACAGGAGCTCAGCAGAGTAAATTCACCTTCCATTGGTTTACGTATATGCTGGGTTTTTAATTCAAGACCATGAACAACATTTCCTCCAAAATGACCATAAGAAAAAGAACTCAATAGGGGATACACAATCCCAAAAGGTTTTCGTAATAGAGGAAGAAAGTGTAGGAAATGATTCTCAAAAGCAGAGGCAAGTAGAAATCGTAACAGAGGAAGAAAGTGCAGGGATTCTCTCTAAGGGAGGTTTTGTTTGAGTTTCTAAAATCGACATAGGTTCATATCACGCCATTATTTTTCTGATAGCCACGAAGTTGGTGACGCAAAACATGTATCTAACATGGATAATTCTCTTGGCATCGCAGAGTCTTTTTACATCCTTCTATAAAAGAGGACATAACAAGCAACACTACAAGCAAGCAGAAATCGTAATAGGGGAAGAAAGTGAAGGAAAATCTTCTCAAAAGTAGAGGCAAGTAGATCATAACAAAGGAAGAAAGTATAAGAATTCTCTTTGAGGGAGGCACTATTTAAGTTTCTAAAATCAATGTAGGGTCATATACCCCCATTCTTTTTTCTTACAAGCACTAAGTTGGTGACCGAAACCATGTATCTGACAAGGATAATTCTCTTGGTATCATAGATATTTTTACATCCTTCTATAAAAGAGAACACAGTAAGAAACATTACAAGCAACACTACAAGAAAGCATAAATTGTAAGAGAGGAAGAAAGTGGAGGAAATGCTTCTCAGAAGCAAAGGAAAGAAAAAATCGTAACAGAGGAAGAAAGTGCAGGAATTCTCTTTGAGGGAGGCTCTGTTTGAGTTTTTGAAATCAACATAGGGTCGTATCCCCCCATTTGTTTTTCTAACGGGAACCAAGTTGGTTACCCAAACCACATATCTAACAACGATAATTCTCTTGGCATCACAAATATTTTTTACATCCTTCTATAAAAGAGGACACAAAAAGCAACACAATAAGCAAGTAAAAATCGTAATAGAGGAAGAAAGTGCAAGAAATGCTTCTTAGAAGAAGAGGTAGGCAAAAACACATTTTCAACCCTACAAGAGACATTACAAGTAACATATAAAGATATTCATGGCATCAAAAATATTTAATCCCATGAATAACAATAAACTTGTAGATCCTTGTTAAACCCTTTCAAGCCCTACCATAAACCATGCAACAAGAGCTAAATTCCTAACAACAAATTCAAGTGTTGAAAAACACAATAGTGAAACAGGAGCTAAATTCCCAAAAGCAAATTCAAGTGTTGAAAAACACAAAGTGGTGGCTGATAGGATTTAGAATCCTACAAAAGAGCTTTCAGAGCCACCACCATGTCCAAATCTCGCCCCAAACCTCGCCATACATCTTCTATGACAACCATACAAATTACCTGCAACAAAAACTTGCAAACACAGAGAAATTAGCATTTAGGCAAAAAGCTAAAAACAATTACACCAAATTCACAAGAAAAACCCATGAATTTCAAGACTTACCTTCATGGACATTGAAACCTACATGTCGAGCACCGAACTTGCTTGAATCTCCCACTGGCTCCTTTGCAAACAATAGGCCTCGACGATGAAACAAAAGAAAAGGTATTTGAAAACCCCTAACAAGGTAGAATGAACAACCACAGAGCCATTGGTTAGCCCCCTATGAAGCAGAATGAACAACCATAGTGCCAATGTTTAACCCCCCTCAAAATAGGCAAAGCAACCACATTCTAAACCCTAAACGAGAAATGAACCAATGAAAGAAACATTCCTCTGTGAGAAGCGCTAGAATGGTGAACCAGGTGAGCCATTACTGGAGCTGAGAGGAGCCATTGTCTACGAAGTGCATTGCCCACACACCAGGCCTGAACAAGAAAACACAGGGCAGTGAAGACATGCCATAAATCATGCTTGAGTAAACCCTCAATGGCATTAAGGGTTTATTTAATTCATGCACCAACCACAATAGGTGGCATGTCCGAGTGAACAAGGGTCGTATAACATAAACTAAGTCTCCATGTCAGCAGCTACCATGGAAGGGAGGGTGCACAAGTAATGGAGTCCCTCCCCTTATGAGAAGAGATTTATAAATATTCATAACTTTAGAAAATAGAAAATAAGGTGAAGTTTATAAGGAAAAAATAAATGTATGATAAGATGTATGGGAGCCATGACAATGAAGAAAACTTCTACGAATATATGCATTTATCAATCCAAATGAACCACTACAGCTTCCATTTGCCTACAAGGTGAATAAAGCTTGAAGTTTGTTAGTCCACACACAACCCTGAAAAACTACATTGAAAACAAACTCTAAAATTGATGCAGACTATACCTTCTTGTGATAACGATGGCTATTAGGGGAAGTATAATGGTTTTTAAAGAATAAAATAAAAAGTATCATCCTATTTGAGGAACAATATCCACATTTCTAGTACCTAGAATCGAACAGGTAAAACCCCGTAAGCTATTCAGTTTCACACATTCAAATGCCCACAACACATCGAACATCTTTCAAATGCTCAACGCTATGTAGAATTTCATCTAGTTCTATCCAGTAGCTAAATGTCTAAAATTGTTCAAGCCTGGAGGCTCTTTTAACTCATAACGTTGAGGAACGGAAACACAACTTTACCTGTGATTCACTTTCCCACACTATTTTTAACTTATTCCTTGCACTTCTAAAACCCTTAAATTATTCAATGGAATCCACAAAGGCAGGGAAGAGGAGTAGCACTTCCCCTAGAAGATCCATTTGAGATTTGAGAAATGCACCCTTCTCAAAAAGCATTCCAAGTGACCATCTTTAATATCAAGATTTTGCAACTGCGCCATATCAAGCTATTGCAACTTCCTCCTTTTCTTGCAGGAAAAAGATGTCAGTTCACCATTACTATGATGATCTTTAATGGCAAGGATCTTGATTCCTCTCACTTCAACAATTACATGTTCATTAAATAATCAATAATTAAAAAATGTAAATACATTTCTATCGAATAATCTATAATCATTGAATGGATGACAACTTACTAAGGATTGTTATAACTGTTTATTTTTTATATCAGATGGCATACCATTATTCAATCGTATAACAATGGATCTAAGGGTGAACAATGACACACAATGGCAACTGGGCAAGTTCTTCCGAGAGAGAACATCTTACGACATAATAAATTGTATAATTAATAAACAAAATAGTTTTTTCCTCTAAAATTAGGCAATACAGTTTTAGACACTATTTGATTTTCTATTATTTAAAATCTATTTTTAAATGAAAAAACAATTTAATATCCAACATATAAAAGATACTAAACCTATTTAAACTTTGCAAAATATAAAAGATACTAAATCTATTTAAACTTTGCAAATTAAACCACTGACACTTATAATTTTTTAAAAAAATTATATAATTTTAACCAAAATAAATTACTTAAAAAATCATTTTATTTATAAATTAAACTATACCCTAATGAATTTATCCATTAAAATCATTTAACTAAAACTAAAATATAATGTTAATTAAAATTATATCATGCAATATCAACCTAGAAAACAAAAACACATTCAGTGACTAAATGACATTTATTTTGAATAGCTAAATCATATAACCAAACAAGTTTAGTGCATGAGCCTTACATATTTGATTTGATTTTAATTGATTAGCGTTCTAAAAGTTTTCGTGAATATTCTAAAGTTCTCCATTTATGTCAAGTAAAATACAACGATTTAAAATTTATTTGGTTTGATTTGAATAGTAATAATTAATTAATTACGGTATGGTCTAATTTAAAATAGAGTTTTCATATTTTTCATTCTTTAAAATACCAAATATAATGAATAATTTATACTTAATCAGCCTATTATTTTTAGTTGTATACATAATCTATGATCCCACTGAAAAAATTTACAAAATTTCACATTGTTTTTACTAATAATATTGAAATATACAAAAATAATATGTTATTGATAGTGGTGGTGGTGGTGGCAGTAGTAGTAGCGATGGCAGCGGTGGCGGCAAGTAACAATCAACACACAATCTTGAAAAACTACATTCGAGTAATAGTAGAAGATGGTAGGTTTAGGGTCGAGAAATTTAACAATCAAAACAACCAATTGTGGAAGGTGAAAATGGAAGATTATTTGCATCAAAAAGATCTGTACCTACCATTGAGCAGAAAAACAAATAAGCCGACAAGTATGGCCGAAATAGAATGAGAGATTCTCGACAGTAAGGCACTTTGAACAATACGGTTGTCCCTAGCAGCGTCGATAGCCTTCAATATTTCAAAGGAAATGACAACAAAGGGTTTAATGATGGCATTGGCCAAACTATATAAAAAAACCTCAGCCTCAAAGAAGTTATTTGTTATGAAGCGTTTATTTAATATGAAGATGTCGGAAGGTGGATCTATTGTTGATCATTTAAATGAATTTAATACGCTTACCAGTCAATTAAATTTTGTAGGGGTAAATTTTGATGATGAGGTTAGGGCTCTGTTATTTCTGTGCTCATTACCAGAAAGGTTGAATGGCTTAGTTATGAACATTAGCAACTTTGTCTTTTGGATCTAGTACTTTAAAGTTTGATGATGTTGCTGGTGCCATCCTCGGCGAGGAAATGCGATGGAAAACCTCCGTTGACACATCAGGTAATGCTTTGACTGTAGAGACTAGGGGAAGAAAAATGAAAATAGGAAAGAGCTTAGGATATCACATCAGTCAAGGAAAGGTAGATCCAAGTCCTGATTGGGGACAGTGTGCTGGAAATGCGGGAAGAAAGGACACCTAAAGAAACATTGGAAGTCTCAGAAGGGAAAAGAAGGAGATGCACAACATGAAAACAATCGTGAGTGAAGTGACATGTGATTTTTTGCAAGATGCTTGGATTCTTTCATTATAAAGTATTTTTGATGCCTGGGTGGTAGATTCAGGGGCCTCATTCCATGCCACACCTGATAGCAAACATTTTCATGATTATGTTCAAGGATATTTTAGACAGGTTTCTCTGGGTGATGATAAACCTTGCAAAATCATTGGAATGGGTTCATTTTTCCTCAAGCAACATAATGGAAACCAATGGCTATTGAAGGAGGGGACTTGTAGTGATAGGGAGGAGGTGGAGATGGCGATGGAGGTGGAGGGGACTTGTAGTGATATGGGGGAGGATGGGAGTGGGATGGTGGTGGAGGGGAGTTGTAGTGATAAGGTAGAGGAAGATATGGGGATGGTGGTGGTGGAGACTTGTAGTGATAGGGGGGAAGAGGAGATGGGGAAGGTGCTAGTGGAGACTTGTAATAAGAGTAGTTAGCCTTATTTAGAGGTATTATTTATGTTTCCATGAAGCAAACCAATGCCATAGTGGAGAGCACCATTAGAGGAGTCTCATCAATCCTTGAGTTGTTGGTCATGAGAACCCAAATCTTTGTTTATATATAGAGCAAGGTGAGCTTCTACGTGTATCTATCATGTGGCATATATTTAGCAATGGCACGAGTATGAGTATAATAGTCAGTCTTCCACACTGTTAAAGTCTTTGTAATAAATTTATAGAGACCAACTTTTCTCTAAATCTTTCCCAGCCACCTCATAGATTTGACTTGATATATATTCAATAGTCTCCATGTGTAGCCAAATATTATAATCATTCCCATCAACCGTAGTAAATTAAGTTTTTTCATTGATAATTATTGATGAAGAACTTTAGCGAACATGGGTAGAGAATGGCAAGCCATCATGACATATTTCTTGGACAGGAATTTTCACAATCGTCATGAATGTGAGTTTTGTGAGAAATAACTTAGTATCATTGAGGATCGCATCCATTCCAATTGAAAAGCCATCCACCCCACGTATACACGCAACTAGAAGGAGACGACATGTTGTATGCCAAGGTGGAAAACATTTTAACAAACTCGTCAGAAGAACAAGCAAGTTCATTGTGGCAGGGATTTTCCATGCACGATACTCGAACAACATTAAACAATATAATATATTTACTCCCCATTTCATTCCATGCAATTTTCACATTAAGATAATGATAACGTTAAGGACAACATATATGTAAGGCATGTTTAATAATGGGCAGTGCCTGTGCACCCAACTAGAAGATGCAGGTGAAAGAAATCAAGGAATTAAGAAGCTTCACAAAGAATCATCTAGGCGGCATACGATGGTCCATGAATGTGAAAGAATCGAGATTTGACACATTGATAAGCCAATATATGTGCTTGAAAAACTTCACACGCCCCTTTAGATTGATTGGTAATCCCAAAAAGCATGAACCAACAAAAACCATTTCATGCGTATCCATGACCATATCATGTTTATGTATACTTTCATACTAATTCAAGATAGCGACACAACCCACTACTAATAAAAGAGTATGTGGTGTTATGTTGGATTACAACACTATTATAACTATTGAACTTTCTGAATTACTTTAATTGTATCCTCTTCAACCTCAATCAATCCCTCTCGGAATTTGTAACAAATCCAATTAGCGTCAACATAATATTTTATAAAATAATAACCACTGGTATTGTGATGATACCCTATGGAAAGATTCATAAAATTATCTTTGTGATCTTCATAATGAAATGTATTGATCTCACCATTGTTGATTTTATGTCATTTCTCCACTTCATTATAAAAACCTATTTATAAGTTCACATCATATTCTTTCTAGCATTGTTCCATAGGTTTGGACCAAGAAGTTAATGGATTTTCCTTCATGATTTTTAACAAATGGTAAATATCTTATGTCCTCTGGTTCTAATAACACCCCTTAGCCAAGGAAAACAAGACAAGGAAAAATAAAACACTACATTTTCGCACCAAGGGTGGAAAAGATTCACCATAAACAAATCCTAGCATGCCACATATCTCATTATGAATTCAAATTGGGACCACTCTTTAGAAGGTTTCTCAAATGTTGTAAAATCTACATCCAATCCTAGTTAACACGTACATCTTCATATCTCGGCCAAAGTGTGGAGAGTGATCTTTAATTAGGGCAACCTCTGAATTGGAAGACATGAGTTGCGTATTTATATTATGGTACAAGATTTTGATTGAAAGAGATGTGTTTTAAAAAAATTATATCCCAGTGGAGAGCACAGTGACAAGACATGGATGTAAGAAACATTGGGAAAAGTCTAAAAAGAAGGCAGATTTGGATTTCCCCAATAGAAAATTGGCATAAAACTCCACAATTAAAATAAATTCTGAAATGGTGGCTTTCCTAGTTAGTAAAAGTGTGGTGTTGAAATTGCCTATATGAGTGTTCAAGTCTCTTTGATGACAAAATTGTATTTGTGCTTATGGATTCAACAACACAAAAAACAATGGTTGGAGTTAGATGCAAGTTATGAGCATATTTTAGTAGAACAAATTCCCCTCATTCACAATCTCTTAGTGGATATTATTGGTTCTGATTTTTTTTGCTTATCTAGCCACATTGTGATAAGCGGAGGCTAGTTCAGATTCTCTCTTCGAGACATGTAGAAAGTGAAAAATTGTCAAATTATGCCAGAGCAGTCATCCCTATCAAACTTCCTTTTCAAATATTGTGTCAATTTTGTTGACTAGCTTAGGAAAACATAATTAAGCTCATTTCATCTTGGCCAAACTTGACATTATTTGACTAGGTTTGGCCCAAACTCAAACAAGTCAAACATTTAGGAACAAATTTGAGATCTCTTATTTTAGTGTTGGAGAGTAATCATAGAGTGTAGCACAAAACCCCAATGCCATACATAGAGGATTTATTCTAGAGGACAATAGAAAAGAGGTTGGTATTTTCTTCATTTTTACTAAAGAAGTAAATGCCATTTTATCAAGTGCATATTCAATCATGCTAGGTTTTTTCGTTTCCTCTAATCTTTGAGCACATGCTCAAATTAGTAGATTTTGTTGCTGGTTATTTTTTTTCTTATCATCTTTATTTTTTCCAATCTAATCCTATTCTCTATGGATCTTTTTGTTATTCCCCTAGATCTATTCTATAAATATAAAAAGGGGATGAAGTGTATTTTTGTATTGTGTAGTTATTTTTTCTTTGAGGTTCTTTCCTTTGCACCCCTTTTCTAGTTGAAGTACTTGTGGGAGGACATAGTTATCATTGCGAGGGAGAGTGTTCTTTCCTTCTATCCATGCAATTTCATTTTTGGATACTCAAATGTGGTGTGGATTTGGAAGTGTTTGAATGCCCCTTGGATATTTTTTTGGTGTAACTAATGTCAGCAAAACTTTGTGCTTACAATTTTAACATCTATTGTTTAGCGGTTGCATTTCAAGATCATTGTTATTAATTGTTGTATTTTGACATATTGAATTAAATAATAACGAGAAGCACTCCCAATTAGTTTTATAGACCCCATAGTCAGTGGGATTCAAGCATGTAGTTCATTATTCATAATTGCATCATATATATTCACTGATTTTTAGCTTTTGGCATGCAAATTAATCTTTTAGAGGTAGATTTTTATGTTTTCACAACATATTTACATGATTCACAAGATGAGAAATCAATATTTGGTTGGTGTAACTCCAAATTTTAGGTTTGATAATTATAGGTCAATTGAGTAGCCAACTTAACATATTGATTATCTTATACATAACTATTTTTCACTTCACCTACCTTTAATAACTTCCATAACCATTAGGTAGAGACCTCCAACTTCGATGATATTTTTCTTGTTTAGTAAAATATTTGCCAAGACTTTACAAAGTTTTATAATTTATTGGAAGTTGTAGAATTTACAATTTATAAAGTTTCAAAGTCTCATATTGTTTAAAGTCTAATTCTATAAAGTGTGCTAGCTGAATGTAAGAGCACCTGCTTTATAAGAAGGAGGTTGGTGTTTCGATTTCACCATGCCCTGATATTCATATGAAATGGTGATGATCAATTGTTGGTGACAAAGACTCATTTTAGCATCACCAATGAGGTTATGGTGACATTTTTCGACTCTCACCAAGATATGAAATGGTGTTGGTTAATGAAATCCACCATATATATGCATCACTAGTGATGACCATGAAAGATCCATCACCATAAATCTCTATTGTTCATATGAAATAGTGATTGTCACTATATTTCATTATAATCATTGTTCCTGACGGACCTTGAATGTCACCACAACACCCATACTTTTGACGATGTGACCTTTGGTGACATGCAATTTTTGGTGACAAAGGCTCTTTTGACTATTAACAATGAGCTCATGGTGACATTTTGTAATCCTTACAAAAATATGAAATTGTGGCGATCAACGAACGTCACCATATATATTCATCAATAGTGATGCCCATGAAAGCTCCATCAAAATAGATCGTTGTTGTTCATACAAAATGATGATGTTCAATATCCATCATTATAATGATTATTCGTGATGGACCTTGAATCTCACCACAAAACATAGACTTTTGGTGATGCCAACTTTAGTGACATTCAATTTTTTTGGTGACGGAGGCTATGGTTTGTCCCCATTTCCAATATCACTATCCTTCATTATAAATCATTATTGGTGACAGACATTGAATGTCACCACAACCCATATACTTTTGGTAACACCACCTTTGGTGACGTTCAATTTTTGATGACAAAGGCTCTTTTGACTATTACCAATTAGCTTATGGTAACATTTTTCGACACTCAACAATGTCATTTTTTCTTGTAGTGACTTTAGATAACTAGAGTGACGGAAGAATACATTCTAGAAATAACCTTTAGAAAACATGTAATTCATTAAGAGTTTTTGGTAATGTCACTTTGATTTGAATGTTTAAACTTGAAGATTTTTTTAACAATTTGCAAGTTAAATATATATGTGCTTTGGGTAGAGGATTAGTTTACTAAACACATCAACATGTAAATTTTAACCAAATATTACAGCTAAATAGAGACAAAACGGGTATATCTGAAACACATAACACAAGCATGATAAGGGATTTCACCCCTCACTTGGGCTACATCTCCTGGTCCAACTTCCAATGGAGGGCCTCCTTCATTATAAATTCTCAAAAGTGTGTTTACATTCTTTACTAAGCTAAAATAAAAGAATTGATGTCTCCAATAGATCCATCACTGTCAAAAAGCCCTATTTTGGTTCTTTCTGCACCTCATTTGGCCAAAAAATGAGAAAGTTATGCTTGTTTCTTCATTTTCCCAAATTTTACAGCTATTCATCCTACAATTTGGCCTCAACCTAGCTTTAGCGCCCCAAAAGTGGAACCAACGCATAAAAACCGAGACAATTTCCGCTTGGTAGGTGAATTTGTAGGACCGTTAAGGTCATCATTAAGCCCCTAGTCCAGAAGTTCCTGGTCACGTGGTGCCATGCATCTGCATAGGGGGTCGAATATCCTGGGCTCCTTCTCGCCCCCTTCACTGGTGTGCGCCCTTGATTCTATTGTGCATATGTGACCAAGGTTTGGCCCCCGTTGGGGTTGACCCCTCCAAACTCTGTCTCCGTTCGGTTGTTGGCCACGTGAGGGGTCATACGACCCGAGGTTGCGCCCCTACTCCTTTGTGCCACAGTTTTCATCATATGGGCAAGTGGCTGTGCTACGGATCATGAGGGCTAGGATAGTCCCTAGCCCTTGGCCCCTCGCCCATGGTCCTGTGGCGTAGGGATGGCCAGGGGCTAGGGATTAGCTGGGCCCCTCCCTTAAATGCGCATTAAACAAAGCATTAAATACAACCATTCAACATTGTTTAAATAAGTAACATGTTAGTGAATTGGTGTGGGTCTTAGTTGCTTGGTATGTGGTTTTAGTTTCGAACCCTGGTGGTGTTGTTTGACCTCCAAACAAATTTTGGCCACCATGAGGAGGCCATGTGGCGGCCACACTTTGGCCCACATGACACTCCCTCATTGGGCCACCACAACAAACCCATAAACTAATGAAAAAAAACCATTCCACAACCAATCAGATGATGCCAAGTGTAGAAAAACCATTGGCTGATGAACAACCCAATCACCTAGCAAGTCATGGCCCAGTCAGCGTACAGAAAGCTAATTGGATGTACCTACAACTCTTTTTCCAAAACTTTTAGTTGTTTCCCAAATCGATCAGAGGCATCCAATGTTGGATTTGAGTGAAACAAGTTGCATTGGATTCATGTCATAGAGATTTATCCAATCATACATGTTTAGAGCTCTATTGCACACTTTCAATTTTGAGCATTATTTTGATCCACCAGATCAGTCCTCCCCATTGGAAGCTTTTGCACCTCCAAAATCTCTTTATCAATCAGTAAATAGATCATGGTATAGTTCCCTCACCCTTTTAGTCTCAATCCATTGAAATTTTCTTGAATTTGTCACTTGGACCTTTCATGAAAATACATGATTTTCCTTTATTTTGGAATCCTTGTCTTGCTGTCATAGATGACATCTTGCTGCAACTTTCTAGAATATGTAGAACAATAAACTGACTTTGAAGGAATAAACACATTCTCTCCTTAGTCTCCAATTAAAGGATAGTTAAAAAAACACAAATTATTCTCACCTTGAACACTGTCATCATGGCGATGCTTGCCATGTCTAACCTTGTACTTGGCTCGAATCTTGACCAAATGTGATTGTCATCGCCATGCACCATCCCTTCTCAAATATAACACATTATGAAACCCACAAGAAGAATTTTGGAACCAATGTCCTCTTTGTCAATTTGCTTTTGCATTTTCTCTTTGACCTCTGCACTCTCTAACACTGGCATCTTGTGCAGACCAATGTTCAACAATGATGCATGTTGCTGCAAGTTTACTTCATTTTGTTTACCTATTTTAGGAGGAAACATGTTAGACTCCTTAAACATCTTATCACTTGAATTAGAAACATCAATGAAATCATCTTTCAAACTTGATTCATATCCTTGAAAGGTTCTAGATTCTTCAACACCTTCATGTTTGATGATTAACAATGCAAAGTTATGACTAGCATTAACAATCCTCTTCATTTGTCCCTTATTTACAAGAGATGCATTCAACTTCTTATTGTGTGCTCTAACAATGTACTCAATCCCATTCTTGAAAAAATGATATTTTTTCTCATGGAGATGAAAAATAGCTCTTGTATCATATAGATGTGGGCTTCCCAAAACAATACCACATATATCAATTGGAATTACATTAAGCTCTACCTCACCTAAAAATTTTGTAGTGATTGCAAATTTCAATTTACATATTTTTGTCATGTGTAATTTTACATTGTCACATATCCAACCTAAAGGATAAGGTTTAGGATGAGTAATGGTTTCTAAATTCAACTTCTTGACAATATATTCTAAGATAATATTTTCTTATGAACCACTATCAAACAATGTTTCTGTCTTGGTATGTTTTGAAATAACTCTAATATGGAAAAGGTCTATTCTTGTTTTTTCATATTGAGTTTCATTGAGACAATTTGAAGAACTAGTACTTGCAGTGTCCTTACCTTTCAAACCCATGGATGTGATATTTTTTTCATCTCCAGAATATGGACATAAATCACGTTGTGTAGTTGCAGTTGTCTTCTCCTTCTCCTTGTTCTTAGACTTTTTGGGTCTCATTTCTAGATGAAGTTTCAAGCAATGATCTTCATCATGGCCCTCTTTCGAACAATGTTTATAGGGATAATTTTTTTCTCCATCTTGATGGTAGCATTATTGTTCCCTTTTCCTTTGAACTTACCATTTCCTTTTTCTTCAGACTCAAAGGAACTCTCACTAGTTTCTTTAGAAAAATTTTCCCTCTTTCCTCTGAATGAGTTTCCTGAACACAAACTTCATCTAGTTTTGTAGAATAAACATGAGAATGGTATGTCTCAAATAACTATGCAATCCTCCAATATATTTGAGCAAAGTATATTGTGAGGAAAAATATATACCCAAATCAAAGATATTTTCCTAAATTCTTGAATATAAGATTGCACAAATTTTCCCTTTAGTTTGCTTAAAGTTCTGCCAATCCATAATATTTTTTTGGATGTATGCTATTGGATAAACATTCCTTCTTATTGCAACAACAAAATCGTTCTAAGAGGGAAAAACCTTACCATGTTTCTTCATGACCTCTTGAGTTTTGGCTTGCCACCAAATTAGTGTTGCACCTTCCAATCTGAGAGAAGCAAGTTTAACCTTGGTTTCATCATCCTTGATTCTTTGTATCCTATAATACACTTCAATTTTACAAATCCAGTTGTCTAATATTTCTGCATTTACCTCTCCACTGTACATAGGCAATTCAAACTTAATATCAATCTTAAGCAAAGGAGTTTTAGCATGACCCTTTGGGGAATTTGGAGGTGTTTTTGAAAGGGTAGAAGAAGCTGAGGATGAGGATGATGATGGAGGTGGAGGTGGTGGTTTGCCACCATTCCCTACATTCCCTTTTGGAGGCTTGCCTCCTTTTCCTCCATGAGATTTTGAGCTTTCTCCATATAGTTTGGAATTCCTCTCTTCATATAGAACCTTAACCATTTCAGACATCTCAAAGAATGATTTTCTAAAAGTCTTCTCATCTTCAAACATCTCTTCAAGACCTTCTTCATGTGCCATGACTATTGAAGTCTGAGGTGTGTTTTCTTCCTTGAAACAATTAGAGATCTTCGCTCCACAAGTTCTCCTTATCCTCTTTTGATCTTAAACTTTCTAAGCATCAGAAAAACACTTGAAAACAAATCAAATCTTCATAATAACCTAGGATCTAATACCAAAGATGATTTGAACGTGTAAACTTGAAGATTTTTTAAAATTTTACAAGGTAAATATATATGTGTTTTGGGTAGAGAATTAGTTTACTGAACATATAAACAACTAAATTTTAACCAAAATTTATAGCCAAACAAAGACCAAACCAGCATATCTGAAACACATAACACAAGTATGAGAAAGGAGTTCACCCCTCTCTTGGGTTACATCTCCTGGTCCAGCTTCCAATGTAGGGATTCTTTCATTAAAAGTGTTGAAAAGTCTATTTACATGTTTTACTCAGCTCAAATAATAGAACTGATGTCTCCAATGGATGTATTATTATCAAAAACCCTTATTTTGGTTCTTTTTGCACCTCATTTGGCCAAAAACAGAGAAATTTATGCTTATTTCTTCATTTTCCCAAATTATGCACCTAACCATCCTACAATTCGACCTCAACCTAGCTCGAGCGCCCCAAACACGGAACTTATGCACAAAACCTTATACAATTCCTGCTTGACAAGCAAATTTTTAGGACCGTTAAGGGCACCATTAAGCCCCTAGTTTGAAATTTCTGGTCATGTGGCACCATCCAACCACATAGGGGGCCAAAGATCCTGAGCTCTATCTAGCCCCCTTCACTGGCATGTTCCCATTGTTCTATTGTGTGCATGTGACCACGATTCTACCCCTCTTGGGGCTATCGCCCCCAAAATCCATCCCCGTTGCGTTGTTGGTCACCTGAGGGGTCATACGACTCGAGGCTGGCCCCCTACTTGTTTGCACCATGGTTTGTGTCGTATGGTTATGTCCCTAGCCCTTGGGCCCCCGCCCATGGTCCTGTGGCATAGGCATGGCTAGGGGCATAGGCTTAGCCCATCCCCTCCCCCAAATGCGCATAAAAAAAAACTTTAAATAGAGCCATTCAACATTGGTTAAATAAGTAACATGTTAGCACATTAGTATGGGCCTCATTTGCTTGGTACATGGTCTTGGTTTCAAACCCCGGGGGTGTTGTTTAGCCTCCAAACAAATTTTGGCCACCATGAGGAGGCCACGTGGTAGCCATTGGTTGGTCCACGTGGAACTCCCTCATTGGACTACCAAAGCAAACCCATCAACCAATGAAAACAAACCATGCCACAACCAATCAGACAATGCCAAGTGTCAACCAACCATTGGTTGATGAGGAACCTAGTCACCTGCCAAGTCACGACCCAGTCAACGTACAGACTGTTGACTGGGTGTACTTGCAACCCTTTTTCCAAAAATTTTAGTTGTTTCCAAATCGATCAAAACACTATTATGAGAACATCCATGTCAAATTTCAATCAAACAAGTTGTGTTGGATTTAGGTCGTCGAGATCTATCCAATCGTACAAGTTTCGAGCTGTATCACACACCTTCAATTTTGAGCATTATTTTGATCCACTAGATCACACATAACCTTAATAATGTTCCATCAACTTTTCAAAGCTTACTAAATACTATTTCCAAACCGCTTCCTAAAAAATTCATGTTATTTTTTTTGATAAACTAATTTGTAACAAATCTTGGGATGAGCATGTACAACATGTAGACGTGGTTCTAAAACTATTAAAATTATAGCAATTATATGAAAATAGATCAAAGTGTGTCTTTTTGGATTAAAGAAGTGGAATATTTGGGTCATGTTGTGTTTTAGGAAGGGATCAGAGTGGAACCTAACAAAACTTAAAGATACGATTGAATGGATATTTCGAAAAAACATAAAGAATCGTAGAGGATTCATAGGACTAATAAGCCATTACCACATAGTTTTCAATAATTACCAAAAATGGAGGTATTTTATTAGACTTAAGAAGGAACTAAATCCTTTGAAAACTTAAGGGGGTTATGCGTAAAACACCTGTTTTTCCCACAAAAACCTTTATTACGAAGTGTGATGCCTTAGGACACAATTCATGTCTAGTTTTAATTTAAGTATGAAGGCCCCTTTCCTTTGGAAGTCATATACTTAAGGGAAATAACTTAGTCAAAAACATTTATGAAAATGAATGTTGGTAATAGTACATGCTATTTAGAAGTGGAGCCCTAACCTAATAAGAAGACACTTCAAGGTAAAAAAAAATCCTGGTAGTTTAAATATTTCTTGGAAGAATAATAATATTTAGAAGAGAAACAAGAATGGTTTACAATATTGATAGTTTACAACTTTTAAATTGTTTATAAGAATGGAAAACACAATAATGATAGTTTACGACTTTTAAATTGTTTATAAGAATGGAAAACACAATATGGTGGAAAATTCACTTTCTAGGAAAGAAGAGATAAAGGGTTTTCTATGCGTTATTTCCATTCCATAAACTGATTTGGTAGAAGAAGCAAGGATATAATGAAAGCAATATCTAAAGGTGTGTAAGATAATTCAACAACTTCAAGAGTAGGCAAGAACTCTAGATAAATTTAAGTGGAGAAACGATTTTTTATAGTATCAAGATCACATAGATTTATGTAAAAATTGTCACCTCAAATAAAAGATCCTCTTGGAATTGCATACTTCTTTTATAGAAAGATATTCACAATTCTTGAAAACTTACCAAAAAAATATAAAAATAAAAATAAAAATAAGAAATCTTTGAAGTTAAATTTTTATAGAAAAATATGTGGCTTTCCAATAAAATATGTAACTACTTATCTCTATTTTTAAACTATTTTCAGGTTTGTTTCTTAACCATATAACTATATTTTTTCTCTTTAACACCCCCTTATTAGTATATAAATTAAACAAACAACCATAAATCATAAAAAAATCACATAAAACCATATTTTATAAATCATACGAAAGACACACAAACAACCATTATTTCCTTCATATTTTAAAAATAATACAGCATATGATCATAATTTCCTTAGAATTCTAAAAACAATACAATATATTATCATTAAAATATAAATCACGCAAAGAAAACAATTATTTCCTTAATATTTCAAAATTAAGGCCAGGTGGAAAATAATATAATGTTTGAATTAATCTCCCTCGGCTTCTCATAATTTTCATTTACAACGCTTCCTAATAAAATAGTCTTGCTTACTTTCCTATCATGTTATACATCAATTATATTTCTTCTAAACTATAGTGCATCATGTTTTGATACAAATCATAAATTTCAGTAAATAGGTTATTTAAATAACAAGCATTTATTCCATCATGTTTTGATACATAACATAATCTTCAGTAATAGGTAAGCTAAATAACAAATATTTGCATGGATACGTTTTTTTAGGAAAATTGTCTTATTCTAAGTCTAGAGATTTATTTAAATCATACCTGCCCGGGACTTTTGAAGTTACATGCCATCGGTAATCAACAAGAGAGTAATTTTTTTGAAACGAGCCTATTATAAAAGTCAAACTTTCATTTTTGAGAAATGTGTTGAGTATGAAATCTTAACATATTTGTTCACATCTCAAAAAAAAAAATTAGATTACATAGATAACAGAAGTTATTGTCAGTAAGATAAAAGGAATACTATTATTTTGTAAAAACATATAAAAACTTGTCTATATGTATCTCTATTTTCTAAGATTATTAAATTGTTTATATATATAGAGATTTTTTCAAATTATTGAATTATCTATATGTATAGGGTTTTTTTAAGATTATTATATCAATTAGTAAAATTACTAAGTTATATATCAATTAGTAAATTTACCAAATTATATGCTAGATAAGTAAATAAATTTTTATATT
>APFE031029561.1:0-44065 GCA_000404065.3 Pinus taeda
AAAAAAAATTGTGTCTTGGTGGTTGATACTTAAGGATTTATAAGCGTATTGACAATGGCTAATGCATTGGCAGAATCTTATTTATTTGAATCTAACAAATTGGATGGTGAAAATTATGCAAATTGGAAGTTTAAGTCGCAGACTTTGATGGAAGGCAACAATACATGGGTGATTGTGTATGGAGCTGAAGTTAAGCCAGTGTCCCCTCAAGTCACAGATGTTGCAATTCAAGATTGGGAGCGACGGGAAAACAAAGCAAAGGTGCTTCTGCTGATGACGGTTAAGGACAACATTATTCCACACATTAGAGAGTGTAAAACATCCAAGGAGACATGGGACACTCTTAAAAATTTGTATGAGACAAAAACTACAAATCGAATATTGTATTCAAAGAGTAAGCTTCTTTCAATCAAGATGGAAGAAAATGAAAGTGTTAGTGATTTCATTTCTAGAATTAAAGATCTAAAGGATAAATTAGGTGACATTGGTGAATCAGTATCTACTACAGACTTGGTTACTGTGACATTAAGTGGAATGCTTGATGAATATCAAATGTCTATCACTGGTCTTTCAACTAGAGAGAAGGCTCCTACTTTTGATGAGTTGGCAGGTATACTTATGCAGGAAGAAGAGTGGAGAAGAAGCATTAAACAGAAATCTCCCAATTCAGATTTGGCATTGGTGGCCAAAGGGAAGCAGTGCTTCAAAGGCAAATAGTGTGAGAAAAATAAAGGCAAAAAGCCATAGGTAAAATCATTTCAAGGTACCCCTTGACCAAGAATAAATTTCAAATCAAGTAGAGATGATGTGTGTTATTATTGTGGAAAACCTGGTCATTTTGCTAAGAATTGCATAAAAAGGAGTTCTGACCAATTTAAACAAAGAAGGAATTCATGAAATTATGTTGATAGAGATGAAGCAATTAGTCAAGATGTTAGCAATCTTAAATTTTCTGTGTCCAATGCTGCTTTATCAGCAGAAACTGATGATGATAATGCTTGGTTTATAGATTCTGGTGCATCAATCCAGATGTCATGCAAAAGAGATTGGTTTGAAACTTATCATGAGATTAATAATGGTGGACATATCTATTTAGGAGATAATAGATCACATGAAATTAAAGGATATGGTAATATAAGTGTTATGATGCCTAATAGACAAGAAAAACAAATTCAAAATGTGGTGTATGTTCCTGGATTAGAGAAGAACTTAATTTCAGTCTCTACTATCATAGATCAACATTTAAAAGTTGAATTTGTGAAATCACATTGTTTGGTAAAGGATGTGTAGGACAACTACAAGGTTATTGCAAAAGGAATGAGAGTTGGAGGCTTATACAAGTTGGATGTAATGAAGAATGGGCATCAAGCTTTGGCATCAACAGGGATGTCAACTATAGAACTTTGACATCAAAGGTATGGACACTTAAATCATAATGACCTAATGTTACTACAAAAGAATTTGATGGTAGAAGGTCTTCCAATTATAAAGGGTGAACACTTTGAATGTGAAGGTTGTGCACTAGGAAAACAACATAGGAAAGAATTTCATGTGCATGAAAATAGAAGAAAACGTGAAATGCTTGAACTAGTGCATACTGATGTATGTGGTCCAATGAAAACTAAGTCACTTGGTGGAGCATATTACTTCCTTATATTTATTGATGATAGCACTAGATACACCTGGGTATACTTTATAAGAAACAAAAGTGATGTGTTTGAATACTTTAAAGAATTCAAGAGTATGGTTGAAATGCAAACAGGAAAGAACATTAAAATTCTTCGATTAGATAAAGGTGTTGAATACACTTCAGGAGCTTTTATCAAATATTGCAAACAAAATGGAATTATGCAACAATTTACAGTACCACATACACCTCAACAAAATGGAGTAGCTGAAAGAAAAAATAGAACATTAGTTGAATGTGCTCAAAGTATGTTAAAAAGTAAAGGACTTTCTAATAGTTTTTGGGCTGAAGTCATTAATACAACTGTATATCCTAAAAATAGAAGCCCTACTAAGTATATTGAGCACAAAACACCATTTGAAGCATTGTATGGTTTTAAACCTAAAGTTAGTCATTTAAGGATATTTGGATGCAAGGCCTTTGCTCATATTCCTAAACAGGATATGAGAAAGTTAGATGCCAAAGCCATGAAATGTATTTTTATTGGATATTGCACTAATCAAAAAGCATATAAAATGTATGATCCAAGTACTCACAAGGTCTTTGCAAGTAGAGATGTTATATTTCATGAGCATGTAGATAAACAAATGAAAGAAGATGAACATAATACATGGCAGTCTTCTTATGAAAAATTCAAGGAAGAAGAAGAAGTTGTGGAATCAACTCAAGAACCAGAACACAAGGACATTCCAAAAGACACATCAAGGAATCAAAGTCCACAAAGAAATGAAGGCACTCCACAGAGAAGAAAAGGAGAAGGTACTCCACAAAGTAATGAACCTCTAAGAAGGTCAACACGAAAAATTCAAGCCCCCATCAGGTATAAAGATTATGCTTTAATGTCTCAAGTAATCACTATTTTTGAGCCCTTAAATTATGAACAAGCCAAAAATCATAAAGAATGGATGGAAGCTATGAAAGAAGAATATGATTCAATAATGAAAAATGAAACTTGGAATTAACAGAATTACTGGAAAATAAAGTCCCTATAGGATCAAAATGGTTGTACAAGACAAAATTTAATGGAGATGGTAGCATAGACAAGTATAAGGCAAGATTGGTTGCAAAAGGTTATTCACAAAAAGAAGGAATAGATTATGAAGATACCTTTGCTCCGATTGAAAAAATGAATACAATCAGGTTAATGATAGCATTGGAAACTAAATATGATTGGAAGCTACATCAATTAGATGTAAAGTTAGCTTTTCTAAATGGTGACTTAAAAGAAGAGATTTATCTTGTTCAACCAGAAGGATTTGTAAAGAAAGGACAAGAATATCTTGTATGCAAGTTAAAAAAGGTCTTATATGGACTAAAACAGGCCCCCAGATATTGGTATGAGAAAATCGACAAATTCTTTTTTCAGCAAGGATTTAAAAAGAGTAAAAATGATCCTAATTTGTATATCAAGACAGACAGAAATGGGGATATAGTATTACTTTTTATATATGTTGATGATCTAATAATAACAGGGAGTGTTGACAAATTAATTACAGATATAAAAATGAAGTTATCACAGGATGAGATGAAGGGTCTTGGTGAGATGCATTATTATCTAGGTCTTGAAGTATGGAGAAATGATGGAAGAACCTTAATCACACAAAGAAATATAAAAATGAAGTACTAAAGAGATTTCATATGAATGAATGTAAAGCAGTGAGTACTCCATTGGAACAAAATATCAAATTAAGAAGTGATGATGGAACAAAAGAGGTGAATGGAACATTGTATCGACAATTAGTGGGAAGTCTGAATTATCTCACTACCACTAGACCAGAAATTGCTTATGCAGTAAGCATACTTAGTCAATTCATGGCTAAGCCTCATGAAAGCCATTGGATAGCTGCAAAAAGGGTCCTTCGATATTTAAAGGGAACTATCAATTTTGGTATTGAATATACTAATGCTTGTAATGTTGAATTGACAGGCCATTCTGATTTTGATTGGGCTGGAAATCCAGATGACAGGAAATCCACCACTGGATACGTCTTCAACATAGGATCAAGAGCTATGTCATGGAGTAGTAAGAAACAGGCAACAGTTTCCTTGTCATCAACTGAAGCAGAATATAAAGCATTATGTAGTGGCACCTGTGAAGCTATATGGCTCAGAAGAATACTTGAAGATGTTGGTGAAGGTCAACAAGAACCTACAATGATCAAATGTGACAATCAAAGCACCATCAATCTGGGGAACAATCCTATATGTCATGCAAGGTCAAAACATATAGACACACAATATCATTTTGCAAGAGAAGAGGTCCAATCAAAAGAAATTTCTCTAATGTACTGTAATACAAATGAGAATGTAGCTGACATATTCACTAAGCCTCTTGGAAAGGCAAAATTTGAGTTTTGTAGAAGTAGGTTATGTGTTGTAGAAAATCAAGATTATATTGTAAGCGTCGCTGAGACTTAGACTAGCAGGCATGTCAATTAAGAGTATGTTTATAGTGTATTGTATATTTGTTATATGGTTGGAATTAAGGGGGAGTGTTAAGTAATTCCAACTACCGCCATTAATGTTGCATCTAGCTTCTTCTAGAATTCGGCGGAGCTGGATAGTTTCCTGGAGAAGCCACCGCCCCACCAAACTCTAGAAACTTCTTCTCTGTGTATAAAAACCCTTCTTGGCAATCAAAACAGGCAAAGTGTTCTGAGTTTTGTGTGTTCATTTCTGAGTTCTGTGTGCTCTCTGATTCAGGTAACACCGATTTCAAATTCTCGGCTTTTATAATCGAGAATTCTCACTACTGGTTTTAAATAGATTGTTAGAGTTGATTTTTCTAATGTTTTATTGGACTAAAGTCAGTCAATCCCTATCGTCCTGTAAATCTTCTGTGTCATTCTTCAATGCTCAATTCTGCACTTTTTCCTTTGATCCAGACCGATTTCCTCAGTTTCCAGGCTCAAATCATGCAGTTGCCCTCAGATCATAGCCTTGTCGCCGGCAAAGGGGTTGCTGTTTGCGAGCCTCGAGAACCATTACTGCACTGAATTGTTATCATGGAGGAGGTAGAATTCATACCTCTAGTAGAGAGGTCAAATTTGTTTTTTCAAAATGTCCAATGTTGCACTCCAGATTAATTGCGGTGTTGATCCAACGCTCCCGTGTGTTTTGTGGCATGTGCTTAACACTAGCGATGTGTTTGTTTACTAACACCTGCAGGTTTTGGTGTAACGGAAATGTGTTTCATGGCATGTGCTTAACACTAGCGATGTGTTTGTTTACTAACACCAGTGGGTTTTGGTGTAACGGCAATCGTGATTACATCAAGTGGTATCAGAGTCAAAGGTCTCAAGTTCGAAACACACCTAGCTTGCATTGAGCGCGGAGATTGTTGCGCTCCCGTTAATGACTGTGCTGATCCAATGCTCCCCTGTGTTTCATGGCAAGTGCTTAACACTAGTGATGTGTCTGTTTACTAACACTTGCGGATTTTGGTGTAACGACAATCATGATTACATCATCGAATTGCCAAAAATCGAGCTCCGCTTGTTGTCTGATCATGTGTCACTGCTGGAAGCAAGGCCATGTTGTCTGGTCCATTTCCTGGGCCCAATTCTTCAATTAAAATACCCCTTTTATGAGCAGACTATTCCAAGAAAATACATTTTTTTTTCTTTTCAGGAGAATCCAAATAAGTTTTGTCCCCATATTTGTGGTCAATTTCAACTCCATTGGCACCCAAAGAAAGGAGGCCGATTTCTTGGAATATAATTCACTGATTCATAAGAGAGTCAGATATCTCTTTCAAAGGAGCCGCATTGTTGATTCCGAACTGTCTCAACAGTGGGCCGAATTCTGAAGCTTTGCCGAATGGGTGCATTTTGAGGGTTTCAAAGCTGAAGGAAGCCCAAAGTAAAATTCTTTTAGGAAGCCATGGTCTCTGTAATTCGAAGCATACATTTTATTAATTTGGCAGGCCGCAGATTCCGTTCTTGATGCAGAGCTTCATGATCAAATAAGAAGCACCACGTCGTGGCATTCTCTAATTTTATTTTGGGGCTCAATTCAAGTTGGCATCAATTCATGTGGTTCTATTTTTAACAATTTTATGGGAGACCATTTTGGGTTAAATGTGATTTTTGGAAAAGTTCGGGCATGCATTTTTCTAAGGATTTTTTTTAAATGTATTAAGAGAAATGGTATAGGATGCTCTTTAAAGAATGACCAAATGTCAATTTGTTGATGTTTTGATGGCGGGTACTTATGAAACACTTGTATTTGTGTAGTGATTGGAAGTATAAATATATTATTGTTGTCATCATCAACCTTGTTTTTAGCATTTTTTGTTTTGTTAATTTGGTCTTTTCAAAGATGGACAAAAGGTTGCAGGAGCTTTGTGAGAAAAAGACAAAAAATGAACTTCGTAAAGAGGTCCTTCAATTGCAATTACTTGTAACTCTTTTGCAAGCATAGAATGCAACTCTTAAGAATAGGTTACAAGTTTCAATCGCTGAAAAAATAAAAAAGGTTGAACATTTGGAACCAACCATGGAGAAATATTTCCAGATGTCTACAGATGAATTTCAAGAGAAGATTGACCTCTTTGATGACTTAGAGGAGGAAGTTAAGTTTTTTTGTGACTCAATAACAGAAAATTTAAAGAAGTAAAATAATCAATGAATTGTGAAGTTTGATTGTTTAAAAGAAACAATGTTGGAACAATATCAACTTTTGCAACAAGATTATGATGAATTGTCTCAACAGTTGATTCAGAAGGATGAGGTCATTCAAAAGTCACAAAAGTCTAAGTAGGAACTTGAATTGGAAGTTAGTCGTCTTCAAAATTTTGAGATGGCGACAATTGATGTTAAGGTGCCAAACTCTCCTTCTTCCACACTTGATGATGTTGATTGTCAGATGGTTGATGCAGATGATCATGACTCATCACATGCTATTGCCACACATAGTTTTGAAAACCATACTACTAGTATTTGGTCTCGATTGTTGATAAAAATGGGATATATTGGAGGAGGACTTGGAAAGAATTGACATGGAATTTTTTCTTCTATTAACCCTGTAGTGCAAGCATCAAGAGCAGGAATTGGATACGATCCTATAACTACCTCATCACCTACATCCAGTTGTGAGGTGCTTGAAGAAAATTATCCTAATAAGCATATTGATGACATGGCTACTAATGTCATTCCAGATGAAAATGTTGTGGCACCAAACTTTGAACTATATGCACATCCTCATT
Organism: Pinus taeda; assembly: GCA_000404065.3. Lineage (NCBI taxonomy): Eukaryota > Viridiplantae > Streptophyta > Pinopsida > Pinales > Pinaceae > Pinus > Pinus taeda. The sequence goes on from APFE031029561.1 coordinate 6,894, forward strand.
AGAAGAAATTACTGAAGCATTAACATTCTTGGTCAATCACTAGTCCTGCATTCAGATCGTTACAAAAGAGATGTGAGAGAATGAATCGTGGACTAGTTTCGACCATCAATATTATTTATGGATGGATCAATGGATGGTCATAGTATCATTTCAACCAATGCTTGAAGTCTTCATATCGCCATGTTGCATCAATTCATTGTTGATTGCCATTGTTCCCTTAGTTGTGTTTCAAGGAGGGAAATTAGCTGGCACTGAAGACTATTGATTCTCGCTCCTTCCACAATTGTGTTTTAGGGGGGGCAATTAGATGGTGACAGATATTGTTGCTTTGACCAGTGTGATGGTGATAGTGTTAAGAAAACATCAAAAGTGTTGTTGTACAAAGTTTCAGTTCAGATTTCCATACTTACAGGACTCATTGTTTGTTTGTTGGTTGATAGTGTTGCTTCTGTTTGAAGCCTTGTCCTGGTTCTTTACTAGCACTTAGTTTCTTTGAAGCATTTTTTTGGAGAAGTTGACATTGTTTTCCACCTATGTGCCTCTGCAACAATCCTACTTCAGAGATCGACTGACCTCCTTGAGGTTTCACGACTCTCTTCTTCATAGTTTTGGTACTTCAATATTTCGTACTTTTTCATTGGAGCGGGCCTATGTTCTTTCCATTCAATGGATTGTTGTGGGATCTACAATTTAAACTCCATGATAATTTGAGCATTGCATCTTTCTCTCTTTTGGGGAGGAGTTTTTTCCTACGGTTTTTTCTCTCTTTCTCTACTTATGAGAGCTTGTATAGGGTGCCTAATAAGGCCTCATTGTTGGGACCCATTCTTTGTTTTCTTTAGTTATTCCTTATGTTTCTCTTAAGGGGGGGTGTTAGAGTTGGCTTTTCCAACACTTCAATTCCCTATGAGCTAAATATGGTGATTTGTAAATTCACAAAGGGACTTGCATCTACCCGGTTTTCGTAGTTATCTTTAATCGACAATGGGCGTCCTCCATTGCTATATAATGGAGGTCTTATATGTACTTTTATACAATATCTTTGTGTAATATAATACACTTACACAAACTTAATGCGTGATTATTTCACATAGAAATTCCCTAATCCACACACATGAATTCTATAGTATACACATAATTCCTCCCTGGTCCACTTCAACCCAAATTATCTTTAATCCTTGCACATGATTCATTACCTCACATGACATATTAATACATTGCTAGTCTATCATCAGTTTTGAGCCTTACATAGTTACCGAAACTCCATTAATCTCAACTTCACACAAACACTAATATTTTTCCAATTTTAGATTTCATACAAACTAGAATTCTTCCATCCATACAAAGACAACTCCTGATCACAATAGATGTATGAAGCTTTATTTCATTAATCAAATTTGTATATACACATACATTCAGAAAATTCATGTTTTTCTCCATTCACTCTCTATGGCGTGGTTCTACATTCATTTGGAAATCCCGATGCCCTTAGGCTTAAAATGATAAATGGAATTTAGAAACAAAGCAAATTTTTCTAAATTCTAAAATCACTACAACAATTTCTAAGGTCTCTAAGATATTTCCTATCCTAACAACTCATCCCTATCCATGGTTCTAAAAGAATTATGACTCATACTTTCTATAATAAATAAAGAAACTTAAATTATTTACAGTAAGGAAATAGAATTCCTTCTCACTGTCAAATATCCCTATTTGGAGCTTTGCCTTCTAAAATCTTGATTTGTTGAAAATGACTTGGAAGTTGGGATGCTCCTGCATCAATCACTAGAATTGACAGTGGAAGAAGGATTCAACTTTGTGACAATAGGCTCAGCCCAAGTCCTCTAGGATAGTATCCTTCTCTTCTTCGGTTTGTATTTCCTATGACCTTCTACTCTAAGTCTTCTTCATAATGTTGAATTATTCATCCCATGTCTAATATGACCTGCAAGCGAGGTCACTATTGTAGGGGAGGTGGAGGACATGGAAGTGGAGGAGGGAAATGCACTCAGTTCCACACAAAGTCCTTAGCTTTCCATTATCAAGCTCACATCGTGTTGGGAATCTAGTCGGAAATCAATGTGGTAGAGGAGGAAGTGCACCATGAGCATCAAGGAATTCTAGACTCAGAGATTATGGATGTTGTTGTAGCTTGGATCATAGATACTAGGAACACCAAGATTCGTCAAAATCACTATTTATATATTGTTTATCTCTATTGGCATGTTAAGTTACTCGTGGGGAAAGTTATTTTTGATTGAAGGAAAGCCCAAGACAATCTCATGAACAAATTGGAGAAGTTCAAATTGTTATTGATTGATGTGGAGGGTCATATGGATTTCCTTGAATTTTTCTCGCCTCTAAGCCCATCGATGGCACCAAATTACAAGGGATTTGGCTACCCCATCAACTTAGACACCTCCTTGTCTTCATGAATTATAATTTTTGCTTTGTTATTGTTGTTTACACTGCTTAGATTTTTGGTCTCTCTGGTGCTTGTTCTAGAGGCGAGTTTTTCCACTTTTGGAACAATCATTTTTATTTTAGAAAATATTGTTAGAGCTAGGCATGTACATTGTAGACATATTGGACTATCCATAATTTTTTTTAATCAATTGGTTTTCTCCTCCATGGGGTAGCAAAAATATCTATATGTTATGTGTTCTCTTCATCAACTCTTTTTTTAACAATGATAGACCAACAATTATTCCGTCTTTGGTCATGTTCCTTGTGTGGCAACCTAGAGATAGTGAATGACTCTTGACTGTTGTACATTCATGGACTATCAATAGAAAACTCAACTTACAAAAAAAGGGAAATAGATAATAGTTTGGAAAAAAATAAACATGCTTATAATCAAAGTTTTGTCAATGGGAGAATGATGCTTATAGAGGTTTAGCATAATTTTGAATTGACCCATATATCATTCCTAGGGGCATCCAAGATTCACTAAGACTTGCACAATCTTGATGATAGCATCTCATTGTTAGGAAAATCGTTTTTCCATCTAACATGTGGGATGGTCTTAAAATAGCTACAACCTAGTACTAGTAAAAAAAAGAAATGATAATAATTTGACAAAAGTATTAAGCATGCACAGGGTTCCATCATGATCATTTTTTTGTGAATAGGGGAATGATGCCCCTAAAATTTTACCCTAATTTTGAATTGACTCGTATCATCTTTTAGGGTATCCAAACTTGAAACAGTCTAAACAACTCATTATTGAGCAAAATATTATATTATCCAACATGTAGATTGGCCTCAAAATAAACCTAACCTAATTGAAAAAAAATTCAATAGAGATTTAAAACAAACACAAGATTCCATCATGATTAACATTTTGTGAATAAGAAATAACACCCATAAAAATTTCCCAATTTTAAATTAACCCATATCACCTCAATTTTAATTAAAATTCTATGTAATAATAATGTTAACTTCGTTTATCTTTGAATTCCAATGACCAAGGAAAATATCATTTCAAAATTATCCAACTCCCTTTCAACTTGAGAAAACTAATCTTGTATCAATAAGACTCTCTTTATAGTCAGAATTATATACGAATTTTAAACATAAATTTAGATTCATTACAATTAGAATTTTGTATATGGTCCAACTATGTTCTTCAAGCTTTTCCCTAATTCAATTGACTCATATATTTCAAAATTCCATAGAAGTTCTAAATTGATGATACTAACTTTTTATATCCTATAATTTTGATATGAAAGATAAAATTGTTTTAAATATTAAATGGTTTTTAATATTTTCCACTTTCATTATAACAATCGATTATTTTTTCAAAATAATGAAAAATTAGATCATTCAAAATAGTACTCTAATCACTTATTTTTCAAAAATCATTACATAGATATCATTAGACATAATACAATTTAGTCACGTATAATATATTGCTTTGGTATACAATACATTTCCATTTTTATATATAGTTTTGAAGTTTTCAGTCTAAGTTTACTATTTAAATTAAATTAAATATAAAATAATTTCAAATGAATATTATTTTATTTATAAATAATTTTAGAAGAAAACTAATATATTATTATAAAATAATATTTTTAAAAATAACAATAATATCTTAAAAATTATTATATTATTATATTATTAACTTTTTTATTAATAATTTGTAATTAAATAAGTATAATTTCTATCTTAATCTTTTGAGGTCAATTTTTTTTTTTTAAATGTAAAACTTGAAACGTTTCTACATAGAGAGATCTAATTTTCAACACGATACATTTATGATTAAAATGGATTTATATTAGTTATATGCATGATTAAACCAATATAAATCTATCTTAATAAAAGATTTAGCAAGTGCCTATAGGGATCAAATCTCTTGAAGTGCAAATCCATTTGAGAATACAAAATTTAAAAGGTTTGCACCTCTAGGGATTTGATCCTTTCAACACTTGATACATTCATGATTAAGATGGAACTATACTAGTTCTACACACACACCATGTGTAATTTTTCATTGTTTAAATGATTCAATTTAATACATAAATGGATTCAACGCCTTGAAAATCTCATTGGGTACTTGTATCATGGAAGAGTTAACATGTAAAAGAGTGATATTGTTTACATGTTTTAACCATACAAATTTAGTTTTTCAACGACATGTGAGACTGAGATTGAAATTTTATTACCCTATCTCCTTGGTATAGAGTTGTAAAATTCTTGACCTATCAAGTTTTGAAAGGATCAAACTTCTCAAGATGCAAACCTTCTTTTGAGAGAAAACTTGAGGAAAGGTTTGCACCTTGAGAAATTTGATTACTCTCTACCCTTGGTAGATAAAAAGTACAAGATAAATCTATGCTAGTTCTTAATATTTTCGTATTTATATAAATTTCACATCTTTATACATAGAAATATTTGTATTTTAATTTTTGATGTGATATGCATAGTTATGATGATATAGACAGATAAATGGATAGATATATAAATTCCAAAAAAAAGTTTGTTATAATTTTTTATTTTATTTTTTTGTAAGGTGAAATATATTATGACAAAAGAAAAAAGTTACATAAAAATTTCTAAGTCCTTTCGGTCTCTTGCCAAGGAGACCAATGATACCCAAAATTAGGTGTTTCAGAGGACCATAAGTGACCGAAAGTATCTAGCATGACTTGACTTAAACATGAAAACACCAAAAACTTGTACTACCCTATCATTTCCATGAACACAGGAAGGAATGATTCCATACTCAACATAAATTAACATCATAATCTTAGGGAATTGGATCAGAGTCTGAGTCATCAACATGGATAAGATTCATTGGAGTTACCGGGGATCTAGGAGTAACATGAGGAATCCCAAGATGTATTTCTATTCACGCAGTCTCTGGTCCATTCCTTCCAACCTATAATTATAATGTCTAAGGTGGCCATGCTGCATGTGGTTGAACGTATTTAATAAATATCTTCTCACTTTTTGGTTGTCCAAGAGTTCCCATCCTAGAATAAATTTCATTTACAAGTAGAGATCGATTTCCTTCATGTACTCGTTCCCTTTGCTCCTTATCAACCCTATATCTAGATCCTAGCTTTCCCACTGAGCTCTTACTTCTACATCAGAAAGGGAGGTTCTTAGCGAGGAGGCCTCCCTTTCTGATCTTAACAGCTCCTCTTGCACATGCACCAACATTTGTTCAAGATACTTGGCTACAAACCCAACAACATTGTTTTGAAGTTATGAATTACCCTAGATGGTGCTTTCTTCATAATAGCATGAGCCTCTCCTAGGTCTTCCTTGCTCACATGATATGGTGAACAATCCCTTAGCTCTCAAGATAGGCCAATAACCATTATGTTGTATATTATGCATTATGTCTCACCACATATGTGGAGCCCACCACCTTATCCACACAGGAGAAAACCACCTGAAGATTGTGTTTCTTATGAACTAGCCACACAGAAGGATTTAACCTCATCCCTTGCCCAAAATATTTTATTGGCTCGCTGCCTATATGCCCTACTTTCTAGAACCTACTTCTCCCCTACAAAAAAATGGGTTCTTACCAATTTCACCCTCACAATTACAGAGCCAAACAATAACAACCCCCCCACCAAACAAGATAGGCATTTTCCTTCTTCATAAAACTCTTCTCCTCCTCTGGTTACCCATAATATATTTATAACAGATCTACTAGTTACCGAGAAAGGAAGCAACAATGATGACTAAAACAAGAGCTTCCAATTACCAACAACCCAACACTGAAATATCTCAGATAATGCCAAGTTATTCTAAATGGATAAAAAATAACCACATCCACGATAATTAGAAAGAGAAAAGAGTAAGAATTATATGGAAAGAACACAATGTCGTAGTCATCTTCGAATCCAAACAACCCCATCCTTGACCCTTAGTCAATCTATCTCTCCCATGTAGAATTGCAACTGAAAATCTCTTAAAGATTTGCCTAATGGACCATGATAGTCATTACTCCTTGGAGTAAGATATTTGCTAATTTCACACTCTTCTGATCGACATCCAGAGTCACAATCCACTTCTCAAGCTTCGTAGAATATGGTGACCGTTGCAAACTTAAATTCACCTCACTTACCAATTGTTTGGGCCTTCTAAGCTTTGCCAAGCTGGAATCAATTCCTTCTCTTTCCTCACCTTAGGTTACTAAATATACAATCCACAGATTTTTCATTATCTTACAAATTAATTCACGTCCTTTCCCATGATCCCAATCATTTGAAGCCGACCCTCGATATTTTCTCCAACACAAACTGACTATTAGCATGAAATTGTTACTCCATTGGAATTCATAAACCAAGACAAAACCACTATCCACCATATTTGACTTGCACCCCTTAGATGCTTCTACCATGAATGTTCCTTTCAACTCATGTCCTTTCTAACCCACACACAAACATTCTCCCATGCAATATCAATTACAAGACTGGGAATCATCCCAAGGTTCTTAACTGATAATTACAGGGGGCGTGAGACCATGTGCCCTTGCATCTTAACCAGGTGGGGCAGTGGAAGCCTACTCCTCTTCCTCTTTGTCACCCAGATCCAATGAATTTTATTATAAATATTGAATTTTATATACTTTCTAATTAAATTTAAATATGAAGTTCTGTGAATTAGTATTTTAAATTTTACTACCACTTATAGCTCTTAGCTCCCTCATTATGTGTTCATTGTATACAAGGCATTTCAAAGAGGTTAAATTACAACCATTTCTCTCTATGCATGCTCAATCTTGTTATTTCCTTCTAGGACGTGCTCTTCTCTCTAGTTATCAATCAAGTTTATCACTAGTTCATTTTTTTTCTCTTTGGCTTGACTTCTTTTCACTCCTCTTACATTCATCTTCGATGGATTTTTTCTCACCCCTGCTCAAGTACCTTGGTTCTCTCCTTTATTCTCACTCTTTCAACCTCCCTAGGACTTGTTGTTTTGTCATACCCTATCCCTAATCAATAGAGTTCACCTCAGTCTTGCCCCCCACATTCTCTTTTTATATTTCCAACATTAACACACCTCTTCACGTTCACTACCCTATTGTTATCTGGCCAACGACGATGCCACAACAACGGGCTAGGGGCCAATGTAATGTGACATATTACAAAGATATGGGTAACTCTAGAGCCCAACAATAAGCAACATATTCATCTAGGGAATTTTGGGCCCATATGCCCCAATAATTCCAACATGAAATAGTTAAAGCTAAAATGGCAATAGTGAACAGGAATATTTGTATAATACATAAGTAGCAGGTGAAATAACGAACAATTTTCCTGATGTTGGTCATAATTGGAGAGAGAGAGAGAGAGAGAATCCCCATCTCTCTCTCTCTCTTTCTTTTTTTCTTTAACATTTTATATTAACATTATAATTGTTATTACCCCTCAGGAAGCTCAATTGGATATGGCCATGAAAATGAAGTGTTATGTGAGAGGATATTTGAGGTTCAAATCCATCGATTCACCTATGCCTATGGAAGGGGCATATGTAGGCACCTAGAGGTTATAGTGCTACCAGTTGGAATTGACCTCATGTCACGTGAATATGAAACTAGCCCAATTGCCAATTCCTCTAGATAAAGAAAAAAAAATCCACTTTTAAGTATGTAAGAGACACTCACAAAAATATGCAAGAATTAGATGAATATAAGATCCTTTCTCATTCATACGATACACATTAATACAGTTTCACTGACCATTGGTTTCCATATTCGAAGAGGTTTCTTGGAATTCTCATGATCATTGTCCTTCACCTGAGGTATTTTGTCTTGCATTCAATGGAATGTACTGAATTTACATAACCCTGAAAGGATATGTTTCCAACAATCACCACCTTAATCCAAAGTCTGTTGTTTGTGTGAGTCCAAGAAGAGAGCTAAAATACAAGGGTGTATAACAACCAATGGTTGGATGTTCTCTGTTAAAATGGTGGTTTAAGGAAGACCACAAACCAAATGAGGTAGAATAATCAAAATCCTTCTACCAAGTGTGGTATAATGCTGACCACCAACTCTAGAACTTGGCTCAAAGCAATTCTTGGAACAATTTCCAATCTAGCTAAACATTGATGCCTTATGTGAAATGGTGGTGCTCTCTAATGATGGTCTAAAGTGGCCACAAACTGATGAGATGTGTAGAAAAATCCAAAGTCTTCTACCAATGGCGATTTAAGGATGGCCATTAGGAAAATCATGCGCATGGGACATGAGTATGTCTCTAACTACAGTTTTGACTTTGACACTATATGAATTTGGATCTAGGATCTCATTGTAGCCTTTGGTTCAAGTTGTGGCTCAAGCTTGCTTGATATAAATTTGAATATATTAGCTGAATATCAATTCCCCCCTATCAAATACAAGGTGAGAAGATGATGATATCTTCACTATAATACATGCAAATAATTGAGAATGAACTATGTGTTATGACCAATATATCTTCTTAGCTATTGAATTTTCCAAGAAGTAGTCTATCCAAAGTGAATCTTTTCTCTTAAAGGATTCTTGTGTCTAGAACATTTGTTTCAATGATAAGTATGTTTTCTATAATTCTCACAAAGTTGAAGATTAAAACACTAATGTTTCATGTGGCCACTCAATCACAATGTTATCATTTGATAATCTAAATTGATTATGGAAGTGGAGTAGGATGTGGAGCAAGTGAAAATGAATTGTGTGAAGGAACCTAGCACTTTGAAATTAGAAGGGTTTAGAGTTGTTTGGAATGTGAAAGGTCACATACTTCTCATATTTGAGACTAGTTTTATGCCTATTGTTAATAACCTATTTCTAAGGTCTGGTGATGGACTTGGCAAGTGCAAACTCAACATCTTATCTTCATTGGAATATGAGCTTAAAGTAGCTTCATTGATTTGATCAAGTGTTGGCTATTAATGGAATAAACCTCAAATAATGAATTACTATAATGATACAGACTTATGCAAGAACACAAGAGAATACATATATAAACATAAACACAGAAATGCAACATGAAAAATAAGAAGATGGAGGTGACCAAAAAAGTACAGAGAATCAGGTAGTAAGGGAGAAAGGAAAAGAGACCAGCATGGAGTTCACACAGGAACATAATGAACACATGATGGACCCTTTGAGTACCATGGAGATAGAGAAATACCATGAAATGAATCAAAGTGAAAGTGGCACAGAGGACCAAGACTTACAGGAGATCCTGGAAAGATATAACCTAGAGCTGGAAAAGTTTCTAGAACAAGAAGGAAACCTGGGAATAAACTCCATACCTTAGGAGGATGTTGACAAGGTACAACAGATATTCCTTAACAAGTCACATCAAATAGCTACAGGAGTCAAAAAAGGACATGATAACCAGGAAAATAAAGGGACTTCATCAATAGGGTTAATAACATGAAAATTAACAAAAAACCTAGGCAAGAGGAGGGGAATAAAAAGTCAGAAAGACCTGCTTTTGGAGTGTGGAAAACTCATGATTGACTCAGGAATGATGAAAGATATTTATAGTTACTCCTTAAAAACCCCACCTCAATGAAAATCACAACCTGGAACATTAGAGGACTAGGGAGTAGAAGAAAACAGAGGAATCTAGGTAATAGGATCAGAGAGGAAAACCTGACATAGTGTTCATACAACAAACAAAATGCTCAGTCAAGAAGATAAGAGAAAAGCACAGGAAATGGTTAAATAGATATGAATACCTTGAGGTTAAGGCTAATAAATCTGCAGGGGGAATTCTCACTCTATGGGATCCACAGAAATTTGGTGTGATTGATGCGGAGGCGTCCAAACACCATCTCTCTTTGATTATCCAACCGGTGGGTGACAGGCAATGTTACATGATCACCAATGTCTACGGGCCTCAACCAATGGAGGACAAACTTCGACTCCTCACAACATTGGAAGATTTGAAGAAGAGATACCCAGCTCTACCCTCGATTATAGGAGGTGATTTTAATATGATAAAAGCACTCACGGAGAAGAAAGGTGGAACAAGAACACTTGGTAGGTATTTTGTTGCCTTCCAGAACTTCCTCACCGACAAGAAACTGGTAGATATGGAAACCAACATTGGGATCTTCACTTGGAATAACAAAAGGGGGGGCTCTACCCAAGTAGCCTCAAAATTAGACAAATTCATTATCTCAGAGGAACTTCTTCTCATGGGAAGTAGCCTAACTGCGCTCATCCTACCTTTTGGAGGTCCAGATCACTGGCCCATTCAATTGGAAGCTTCTCTATGTGGTAAACCAAGGAAAAACCCCTTCAGGTTTGAGAATGCTTGGCTTACACATTCAGATTTCCTCACAAACATTGAAAAATTGTGGAAGGAAGAGCTACACTTTCAAGGTCCAAAGATGTTACTTCTATACTACAGGCTCAAACACATGAAAAATAGACTCAAAGAGTGGAATAAAAAGGAATTTGGCAATATCTTCAAAGCTAAAGGAGAAGTGGAAAAGAAACTAAAGGAAATAAACCAAATTCTCATCACAGAAGGCTATACAGATGAAAGAAAAGAGATGGAAGAGTCACTATAGCATGAATGGGAAAACAAATGTCTATAAGAGGAAATATTCTGGAGACAGAAATCAAGATTACAGTGGATTAAGGAAGGGGAGATAAATAACAAATTCTTTCACGGTCTACCATAGCGCACAGAAATAATAACAAAATTGTGAAACTTACAGATCAGCAGGGAATAGAAAGAAACACTCATGAAGAGATGGAAGAGGTTCTAGTCCAGCATTTTCAGAGAATTGTTGAGGAAACCATGGTAGATAGATATCATTTTACGAAAATATTTACTCAGTACATACCTAAATTGGTATCTAGAGAAGACAATTACAATCTCAACAGACCGGTAAAAGAGGAAGAGATTGAGGAAGTCATCACAGAGATGCACAACGGGAAAGCACCAGGCCTGGATGGCTTCAATGTGGACTTTTTCAAAACATGTTGGAGGATAGTAAAACAGGATATTCTGGAGGTAGTGGAAGACTCTCGAATATTTAAAACAGTCTTGAAGGCGCTAAATGAATCTTTCATAGCCTTAATCCCCAAACAGGAAAAGGCCACCTCTCCAGACAGATTCAGATCTATAACATTATGCAATGTGGTGTACAAAATAATATCCAAAGTAATTGCCAACCGTCTCAAACCTCTCCTCCCTTCCCTAGTTTCAGAGGAGCAAACGGGATATGTGGAAGGAAGACAAATTCTTAATAACATAATTCAAGCGCATGAAGTGGTTCATTCACTCATTACCAATAAATAGGTAGGTATGATAATTCAGCTGGACATAGCAAAGGCCTATGATAAACTTAGCTAGTCGTACATAAGAGAAGTTCTAAAAGCCTATGGCTTTGATTACAATTGGATTAAGTGGGTCATGGCGCTAGTTACCACTACCAGCTACTCAATTCTTCTCAACGATTCTCCCTCCAAAACCTTCAAGCCTACCAGAGGTCTTAGGCAAGGTGATCCTCTTTCTCCTTTCCTTTTTATTCTAATGATGGAAGGGTTAGGGAGGGAAATCAGTGCTGCTAAGGAGGAAGGGAGAATTCAGGGTCTGAGACTTACTTAAGGTGGGGACACAGTGACTCATCAACAATTTGTAGATGACACTATGCTTTAAGGCACACCCATAATCAAGGAAGCCAAAGCATTTAAGCAGATTCTGAGTGAGTTTGCTATGGCTGCAGGCACAGAGGTAAGTCTTAATAAATCAAAGATTTTCTTTTTCAATATGGACATTTTGATTCAAAGAAATCTTTCTATAATTTTGGGCTTTCAAAGAGAGTCATTGCCCTCGAAGTATGTGGGAGTTCCCCTCACTGACAAACCGCTACCCAAGGAAATTTGGGAGCATGTTCTAAATAAGCTAAGAGATAAGAGCAGTAATTGGACAAATAGAGCCCTAAATCTAGCAAGGAGGCTGATTCTAACTAAGGCTATCCTCCAATCCATCCTTATCTATATGCTATCAGCCATTCCGGCACCAGCTGGTGTAATTATTAAAATAAGAAACATTCAAAGAGACTTTCTCTGGGGGAAAGGTGAAGAAAAGAAGAAATGGGCCGTAGTGGCATGGGATAGGGTATGCAAACTTAAATCCCACAGTGGCCTTGGTCTTCATGACCCAGGAATTGTTAACAGAGTTCTAGGAGCCAAAGTTTGGTGGAGATGGCTAAAAGAAATACAAGTCCCCTGGGAAAAAATATGGAAGCAAAAGTATGCTAGGGATTGGCAGGAGAAGAACCTCATAAGAATGATAGGACAAGTGCAAGGTTCACCAGTTTGGAATAGGGCATGGGAGAACAGGGATCTAGTCCAAAATCATAGTTGTTGGGAGATTAGAAATGGACTTCTGGCCTGGTTCTAGGAGGATAATTGGCAGCAGGAGGACAATCCCTGCAGTGAAGAATTAGCAGACATTCACACAGATACCATCAACAAAGTATTAAGGAGGGTATGTGACTATTGGGATCAATCAAGGAACAATGGTAAATGGAGAATATGGAAACTTCTAGATTACAGGGAAATGGGCATGTTGAATACTCAAGCTATAGCCCTTAATGGTCTTTTGGAAAAGAGACAAATCTTAAGCTCAACCTTGGATGATCAATTAAGATGGGGAAAGAACAAGGCATGTCTCTTCACCCTTAAAGAGGCCAAAGGATAGACACAGGGCTTAATTTTTCAAACACTGATAAGATGTGGAAAGAACTCTGGGATAATCCTCATTGGATGAAAGTCAAACTGTTCAAGTGGCTGGTTCAACAGGGAAAGATTCTGACATGGGATAACCTAAGGAAAAAAGGCTTTGTTGGCCCCTCAAGATGTCACCTATGTGGACATCAGGAAGAAACCACTAATCATATCTTGAATAGATGCTCATTCACTACAACACTTTGGAACTCGGTTGGAGATGTCTTTGAGCAGATAGCTAAATGACATCATTGCTACACTAAAAAACTGGTGGAATTTTTTTTCGGATAATGAGATTTTAAACTCCACCTAGGTGTTGACCCCCAGTGTTCTTAATCTGGAATGTTTGGAAGAAGCGTAACAACAAGATTTTCAAGGGTAAGGCGAGCCTGGTGAATAAAATCCTAAAGCTAATCCTTAAGCAACTCAAGCAAACTGTTCATATCCTGGGAGGTGTCGCTTTTGGAAAACCCATAGGACAAAGAGAGGCCAGAATCCTAGAGAAGTTAGAGCTTAAGGTTAGTCTCCCATGGGGTTCTATATAGATCAACAAGAATACCTCAGTAGAAAAGGATTTTTGGCAACCTCCTTCACAAGGTTTTGTAAAATTTAACATAGTTGGCGCCTCAAAAGGAAATCCGGGAGAAGCAGGGTATGGAGGGGTCATGAGGGATGAGGAAGGAAACATACAGGTAATCTTCCAATGTTATCTAGGTAGAGCAACCACCAATATGGTTGAGCTCATGGCTATGGAATTATGCTTGGAAACACTGCTCAAGTACAACATACATAATGTCATCATTGAGGTTGACTCAAAATTAGTCATTAATTCGGTGAAGAGGATAAACACTGGCGTAGCACCAGAGAAAATATCAGGACATTGGTGGCTTCTACAAGTCTACCAAAGAATCTAATCACACCTAAGAGTGCTAAGAACTCTTAGGTTGGTGCATGTCCACAGAGAAGCCAACAAAGTAGCAGACTGGCTTGCCAATGAGGGGGTTCGAAACAAGCATATTGACTTGTGCTGCAGGTGGGAGGAGGTAATGGATGACAGGTTGAAGAAGGAATGCTCATCTCGGGCCCTCACTGATAGACAACAACACTAGAATAGATCAAGAGACAGAATTTTACTTCATGTCAACAAAGATTAAGTTCACATCATAAATTTTATCTGAGGATAGGCATTGTGGGTTCTCCAAGGGTGCCTCTGCAAGTAGGAACAAAGGCAGAAATCGTGACAGGAGAAGAGATGAAAGAATATGCTACCAAGATGATCACCTCAGAGCAACAACACCATGCATAAGGCATTCCATTTAGGAGGCCCCCTTCCAGATATGTCTTCCTTGTGTGATGTGTTGGTTAAAGGAAAAGAAAACAGGGGACAAAAACTGCTCGAGATTTACCACCTGCATCGGGTGGCCTCTGACCCAGGAGTGGTTTTCTCATAGGACAAGCAATGGAATTCAGCAAGCGACGCGTGGTGGTGGGAGAAAAGTGATTACCACCTTCATCGCTGGGTAATCTACGAGCAGATGTGCAGTCCGATTTGGCTTGTGGCCATTAGATCCGGAGAGGGAAGATCTACGGCTACCTTTTGGCGTGCAAGTTGGTGGGTCCAAAAGGATAAAACCACTAATGGCTTACCACCTTCATCGGGCACCACCAAAACAAAGACGATTTTTATGAAAAGCTGGCAATTCCACTTAGGAAGCAACACATGGCGGAGGACGAAAAAAGCAAACTGCCTTCATCGCACGGTATTCAGTGGGCTTTTAAGCCGCGCTATATGGACACCAGTCGTTGGATCAGGCGGAAAAGATCAACGACCGGCGTTGATCGAGCAACTTAAGGGTTTTTCTGCACGTGTTTGTTTTTTGACCGCCGGATAGGAAGGAGACAGATCAACGATGTGTTTTGAGGCGCGGACTTAGGTTCCTCTAGCCCATTTATGGTTCCAGGGCAGTTTAGGCATTGTTTCTGTTTGACTTTTGGGGGATTTTATGGAGACTTTGGGTCTCTTCCCTCTCCCTTTGTGAGAGTTTGCGCCTCTAAGCATCTGTTGTAACCTGTGTAAATCATCTTTTACCTAAATTAATAGAAGGACCATCTCTTGCTTTAGCAAAAAAAAAAAACTTACTTATAAAATTATAAATAAATAAATAACCTAAAAAAAAAACTTACTTATAAAAATCAAACACATTTGCATTATTTGTGACAAACCGAAGTGTTGCAAGTCTTTAATGTAAATCTGTCAAGCACTCTTTAAGATGTCCTAGGCACTGGTCTCTCCCTTCAACCTAAGGTTGTCTCTAGGAAGCTTTCATATCTCCCGAAGCACTTGTGCTACAGGTGCTAGAAAAAAAGACGACATAAACCTCAATCGAGGGAGATTTGAATAAAGTCGACACTGAAGAACTGGAGGAAGGGTTCAACAAAAGACGAGAAGAGGATTTCACTAGATCACAAAAGGATAATGGATGAGTCGTCTAACAAGAACTTTCCTGACCTGGAAGAGAGGCACCTAAACCACCATGAGAAGAAATAGAGGATAAGGAAGAGTTGGCCAACAAGGAGGCAGAGGATTTATTAGCATCCATGGTTGTGATAGACATATACATGGAGGACGAAGAGCCAACCGCAAAAGGAGACAACCTCATGTTTGAATAAGGGGCACATACTTGCTAATGATCGATGAAGTTAGTGAGACAAAGATATGTGACGAGGAGGAGGATGAAAGCGCCACAGAAGAGAAGTTGAAGCCTCGTGTAGGTAGAATCCTACAAAATTTATGTAAAAGAGGGAGTGGGTGGTTGCCTTTACATCACAACTGAAATTCATGGCTTTTCCCTATATGGGTTTCCACTTATATTCGGTGTTTCAATGTGTTGAATGAGTTTCTTGTACATTTTCCCGTGAATTCATGGTTAATTTTTAAACACATATATAAAGTTTCTAATACATTAAAGAAAGAATTAGGAGACTGGTAAAATAATTTGAAATTGGTCATTTAAAAGACAATTACTAATTCACCCTTCTCTCAATAATTGTCTAGTTTTCAGCATGTTTGTTATAACTTTTCTTTTGGGATGTTTCAGAGTGTGAAATTTAGAAGAGATGGAAGCAATATATTTATATACATATAATGAATATTTCTCGAATTAGTTCACTATATTTTGGGAGATATGCTCTGAGGAATTTAGGTTTCTTTGATGTTCTTGAAATTTGCTTCAAATGGCTCAATTTGGCACTTTCTCTAGAAATTTTATTTGAGGATGTTTCAAACCGTGAAATTTTTAGGAGATAAAGGTGAGATCTTCATGTACATGTGATAAAATATCATATGTTGGTTTGATATACTTTTGGAGATATGCTCTAAAAAAGTCAAGGTTATTGAATGCTCTGCTTCAAATAGGGTAGTTTGGCATTTTGGCTATAACTTATTTTCTTAAATGTTTCATACTATGGAATCTTGAAAAGACAAAACCAAGATCTCTAGGTACCTATGGTAAAAAAATTAAATTTTGGTTTTCTAAAATTTTAGAAATATGCCTTGTGGAAGTTAGGGTTTCTAGATAGTCTTAAAATTAGTTTCAGACATATCAACTAGGAAATTTTGTTTTAACTTCTTTTTTGAGACTTAAAACTATGGATTTTTAAGAGATATGAGGAGACATATAGAACTAGGGAAGGTAGAAGCAACAAGAAAACCTGGTAAAAATATAAGTAGCTAATAAACCTAGTAAAGGAAAAAGTAGCAAACATACATGTTAGAAGCATAAGTAACTAATAAACATAGTGGAGGTAAAAGTAGCAAACAAACTCACTGACATAGGTTTGTCTAAGAATATTTACAACAATAAAAATTAATGTGTCAAATAAATTAGTACCTATAAATATTTGTAATAGTAAAAATCAATCTCCCAAATAAATTAATAATTATAAATATTTACGATAATAAAACTTACTTATAAAATTGTTTACCTGGGAGAGCTGAAGGAGGCGAGGTTCTAGGGTTTAACAAAAAGAGTGACAACAGGTAATAGGAAACCATGGAAGCATAAGGAGGAGGGAGCTCCAATCCCTCCTATAGCAATGTGGTTTCAAAGAGAGGAAAAGCAGGGAACAAGAACAAACCTCCACAATCCTTGGAGGTCAAGACAAAAAACTTTGAAACTTAGAAGGTGGAAGGCAGCAAAACCCATGCAAAACAAGGGACCCACGAGGAAGATTTATAGGAGGAGAAAGCAGAGGACAGAGGTCAGGGACCAGAGAATAGAACGAAGTTGGGGCCCTGCAAACCCAAAATCGTTACTAAACCTGGGTTATATTGAATGATCCTGCTCTACAAGAGCACAAGGATCACATGGCAAACTATGCCATTATATGCAAGTTTATGGGAATCTGGCCATCAAAGAAAATGTTGTACACTTGGATAAAATACAACTGGAAACCAAAGGGGGAGTTAAATACACATCTTGGATCCAAAGGTCTTTTACAGTGGTGTTCACGAATATGGAGGAAAGAGACAGGATTTTTGAAGGAGGACCATGCTTCTTTGCAACTGTTGGTCTCTATATGCAGCCATGGACGATGAACTTTTTGCCGGAACGAGAAACCTTCACTTCGATACTGATATGGATTAGACTCTACTCCTTACCTTTAGATTACTGGATGCCAGAGTCTTTAAAAGCTATAGGTAATTAATTTGTTCAGTTCCTAAAGATTTCAAAGGCAACTCTAAGTGGAAAATATACCTCGTATGCCCGTATATGTGTGGAGATGGACCTATAAGGAGCCCTTCCATATGAGGTCATTCTAGAAGTCTATGACGAAGAATGGGTTCAAATAGTTGAATATGAGCACATCCCGTTTAGATGTCACAAATTTCATGAGCAAGGGCACCTATCTAGAGATTTTCCTCTTAATAAAAGGGAAGAATACCTGCACACTAGCAAAGGGAAAGATCAGATAGGTTTCACCAAAGTAGGAGGAAAAGGAAAAGGAGGAGGAAGGAAGACACAAAAGAACCATACTGAGAATGATAAAAAAACAAGAAGTTACAATAGTTTTGAGATCTTAGGAGAAAAAGAAGTAGATGGAGGTGACCAAAAAAGTACAGAGAATCAGGCAGTAAGGGGGAAAGGAAAGGAAACCAACATGGAGTTCACACAAGAACAGAATGAACACAAAATGGACCCTTTGAGTACCATGGAGATAGAGAGAGACCATGAAATGACTCAAAGTGAAAGTGGCACAGAGGACCAAGACTTACAGGAGATCCTAGAAAGTGAGAACCTAGAGCTGGAAAAGTTTCTAGAACAAGGAGGAAACTTGGGAATAAACTCCATACCTCGAGAGGATGTTGACAAGGTACAATAGATATTCCTTAACAAGTCACATCAAACAGCTGCAGGAGTCAAAAGAGGACATGATAACCAGGAAAATAAAGGGACTTCATTAATAGGGTTAATAACAGGGAAATTAACAAAAAACCCAGACAAGAGGAGGGGAAGAAAAAGACAGAAAGAACTATTGTTGGAGTGTGGAAAACTTATGATTGACTCAGGAAGGATGAAATATCTTTCCAGTTACTCCTTCAAAACCCCACCTCAATGAAAATCACAACCTAGAACATTAGAGGACTAGGGAGTAGAAGAAAATAGAGGAATCTAGGTAATAGGATCAGAGAGGAAAAACTTGACATAGTGTTCATACAACAAACAAAATGCTCAGTGGAGAACATCAGAGAAAAACATAGGAAATGGTTAAATAGATATGAATACCTTGAGGTTAAGGCTAATAAACCTGTTGGGGGAATTCTCACTCTACGGGATCCACATAAATTTGGTGTGATTGATGCGAAGGCTTCCAGACGCCATCTCTCTTTGATTATCCAACCGGTGGGTGACAGGCAATGTTACATGATCACCAAAGTCTATGGGCCTCAATCAATGGAGGACAAACTTCAACTCGTCACAACATTGGAGGATTTGAAGAAGAGATACCCATCTCTACCCTGGATTCTAGGAGGTGATTTTAACATGACAAAATCACTCACGGAGAAGAAAGGTGGAACAAGAACACTTGGTAGGTATTTTGTTGCCTTCCAGAACTTCCTCACTGACATGAAACTGGTGGATATGGAAACCAGCAATGGAATCTTCACTTGGAATAACAAAAGGGGGGGCTCTACCCAAGTAGCCTCAAAATTAGACAGATTCATTATCTCAGAGGAACTTCTTCTCATGGGAAGTAGCCTGACTGTGTTCATACTACCTTTTGGTGGTTTAGATCATTGGCCCATTCAATTGGAAGCTTCCCTATGTGGTAAACCGAGGAACATATCCTTCAGGTTTGAGAATGCTTGGCTCACACATTCATATTTCCTCACAAACATTGAAAAATGGTAGAAGGAAGAGCTACACTTTCAAGGTACAAAGATGTTCCTTCTACACTGTAGGATCAAACACATTAAAAACAGACTCAAAGAGTGGAATAAAAAGGAATTTGGCAATATCTTCAAAGCTAAAGGAGAAGTGGAAAAGAAACTAAAGGAAATAAACCAAATTCTCATCATAGAAGGCTATACAGATGAAAGAAAAGAGATGGAAGAGTCACTGCAGCATGAATGGGAAAATAGATGTCTACAAGAGGAAATATTCTGGAGATAGAAATCAAGAGTATAATGGATTAAGGAAGGGGAGAGAAATACCAAATTCTTTCACAGATCTACCATAGCACATAGAAACAATAACAGAATTGTGAAACTTACAAATCAGCAGGGAATAGAAAGAAACACTCATGAAGAGATGCAAGAGGTTCTAGTCCAGCATTTTCAGAGAATTGTTGAGGAAACCACGGTAGATAGATATCAGTTTACGAAAAGATTTACTCAGTACATACCTAAATTGGTATCTAGAGAAGAAAATTACAATCTCAACAAACCGATAAAAGAGAAAGAGATTGAGGAAGTCATTACAGAGATGCACAAAGGGAAAGCACTAGGCCTGGATGGCTTCAATGTGGACTTTTTCAAAACATGTTGGAGGATAGTAAAACAGGATATTCTAGAGGTAGTGGAAGACTCTCGAATATTTAAAACAGTCTTGAAGGCGCTCAATGAATCTTTCATAGACTTAATCCCCAAACAGGAAAAGGCCACCTCTCCAGACAGATTCAGAACTATAACATTATGAATGTGGTGTACAAAATAATATCCAAAGTAATTGCCAATCATCTCAAACCTCTCCTCCCTTCCCTAGTGTCAGAGGAGCAAATGGGATATGTGGAAGGAAGACAAATTCTTAATAACATAATTCAAGCACATGAAGTGGTTCATTCACTATTACCAATAAACAGGAAGGTATGATAATTCAGCTGGACATAGCAAAGGCCTATGATAAACTTAGCTGGTCGTACATAAGAGAAGTTCTAAAAGCCTATGGCTTTGATTACAATTGGATTAAGTGGCTCATGGCGCTAGTTACCACTGCTAGCTGTTCAATTCTTCTCAACGGCTCTCCCTCCAAAACCTTCAAGCCTACCAGAGGTCTCAGGCAAGGTGATCCTATTTCTCCTTTCCTTTTTATTCTAATGATGGAAGGGTTAGGGAGGGCAATCAGTGCTGCTAAGGAGGAAGGGAAAATTTAGGGTCTGAGACTTACTCAAGGTGGGGACACAACGTATCAGCAATTTGTAGATGACATTATGCTTCAAGGCACACCCACAGTCAAGGAAGCCAAAGCATCTAAGCAGATTCTGAGTGAGTTTGCTATTGCTGCGAGCACATAGGTAAGTCTTACTAAATCAAAGATTTTCTTTTTCAATACGGACATTTCGATTCAAATAAATCTTTCTAGAATTTTGGGCTTTCAAAGAGAGTCATGACTCATTGCCCTCGAAGTACCTGGGAGTTCCCCTCACTGACAAACCATTACACAAGGAAATCCGGGAGCCTGTTCTAAATAAGCTAAGAGATAAGATCAACAAATAGACAAATAGAGCCCTAAATCGAGAATGGAGGATGATTCTAACTAAGGCTATCCTCCAATCCATCCCTATCTATATGCTATCATCCATTCCGCAACCAGCTAGTGTAATTATTAAAATAACAAACATTTAGAGAGACTTTCTCTGGGGGAAAGGTGAAGAAAAGAAGAAATGGGTCGTAGTGGCATGGGATAGGGTATGCAAACCTAAATCCCATGCTGGCCTAGGTCTTCATGACCCAAGAATTCTTAACAGAGTTCTAGGAGTCAAAGTCTGGTGGAGATGACTAAAAGAAATACAAGCCCCCTGGGCAAAAATATGGAAGCAAAACTATGCTAGGGATTGGCAGGAGAAGAACCTCATAAGAATGACATGACAAGTGAAAGGTTCACCAATTTGGAATAGGACGTGGGAGAACAGGGCTCTAGTCCAAAATCATAGTTTCTGGGAGATTAGAAATGGAATCTAGCATGGTTCTGGGAGGATAATTGGTAGCAGGAGGAAAATCTCCACAGTGAAGAATTAGCAGACATTCACATAGATACCATCAACAAAGGATTAAGGAGGGTAAGTGACTATTGGGATCAATCAAGGAACAATGGTAAATGGATAATATGGAAACTTCAAGATTACAGGGAAATGGGCATGTTGAATACTCAAGCTATAGCCCTTAATGGTCTTTTGGAAAAGAGAAAAATCTTAAGCTGAACCTTGGACGATCAATTAAGATGGGGAAAGAGCAAGGCAAGTCTCTGCACTCTTAAAGAGGCCAAAAGGATAGACATAGGGCTTAATTTTTCAAACACTGATAAGATGTGGAAAAGAACTTTGGGATAATCCTCATTGGATGAAAGTCAAACTGTTCAAGTGGCTGGTTCAACAGGGCAAGATTTTGACATGGGATAACCTAAGGAAAAGAGGCTTTGTTGGCCCCTCAAGATGTCACCTGTGTGGACATCAGGAAGAAACCACTAATCATATCTTAAATAGATGCTCATTCACTACAACACTTTGGAATTGGGTTGGAGATGTCTTTGAGCAGACAGATAGACATGTTAATGACATCATTGCTACACTGAACAACTGGTAGATTTTTTTCTTCAGATAATGAGATTTTAAACTCTGCCTAGGTGTTGACCCTAGGGTTCTTAATATGGAATGTTTGGAAGGAGCATAACAACAAGATTTTCAAGGGTAAGGCGAGCTCGGTGAATAGCATCCTAAAGCTAATCCTTAAGCAACTCAAAGAGACTATTCATATCCTAGGAGGTGTCGCTTCTGGAAAACCCATAGGACAAAGAGAGGTCAAAATCTTGGAGAAGTTAGAGCTTAAGGTTAGTCTCCCATGGGGTTTTATACAGATCAACAAGAATACCTCAACAGAAAAGGCTTTCTGGCAACCTCCTTCACAATGTTTTGTAAAATTTAACATAGATGGCGCCTCAAAAGGAAAATCGGGAGAAGCAGGGTATGGAGGGGTCATGAGGGATGAGGAAGGAAACATACAGGTAATCTTCCACAGTTATCTAGGCAGAGCAACCAACAATATGGCTGAGCTCATGGCATTGAAATTATGCTTGGAAACACTACTCAAGTACAACATACATAATCTCATCATTGAGGTTGACTTGGAATTAGTCATTAATTCGGTGAAGAGGGTAAACGCTGGCGTAGCACCCGAGAAAATCTCAGGACACTGGCGGCTTCTGCAAGTCTACCAAAGAATCTCATGACACCTAAGAGTGCTAAGAACTCTTAGGTTGGTGCATGTCCGCAGAGAAGCCAACAAAGAAGCGGACTGGCTTGCCAATGAGGGGGTTTGAAACAAGCATATCGACTTGTGCTGTAGGTGGGAGGAGGTAATGGATGACAGGTTGAAGAAGGAATGCTCATCTCAAGCCCTCACTGACAGATAGCAGCACCAGAACAAATCAAGGGACATAATATTACTTCATGTCAATGAAGATTAAGTTCACATCAAAAAGTTTATCTGAAGATAGGCACTGTCAGTTCTCCAAGGGTGCCTCTGCAAGTAGGAACACATGCAGAAATCGTGACAGGAGAAGAGATGAAAGAATATGCTACCAAGACGATTGCTTCAGAGCAACAACACCATGCATAAGGCATTCCATTCAGGAGGCCCCCTTCTGAATATGTCTTCCTTATGCAATGTGTTGGAGGTCAAAGGAAAAGAAAACCCAGGACAAAAAATGTTCGATATTTACCACCTGCATCAAGTGCCCTCTAACCCGGGAGTGGTTTTCTCAAAGGACAAGCAATGCCATTCAGCAAGCGATGTGTGGTGGTGGGAGAAAAGTGATTACCACCTTCATCGCTGGGTAATCCATGACCGGATTTACGGTCCGATTTGGCTTGTGGCCATTAGATCTGGAGAGGGAAGATCTACGGCCACCTTTTGGCGTGCAAGTTGGTGGGCCCGAAAGGATAAAACCACTAATGGTTTACCACCTTCATCGGGCGCCATCCAAAACAAACACTGCTTTTATGAAAAGCCAACGATTCCACTCAGGAAGCAACACATGGCGGAGGACGGAAAAAGCAAACTGCCTTCATCGCGCGGTATTCAGTGGGCTTTTAAGCCGCACGATATGGACACCAGCCGTTGGATCAGGCGAAAAAGATCAACAGTCAGCGTTGGTCAAGTAGCATAAGGGTTTTTCTGTGCATGTTTGTTTTTTGACCGCCAGATAGGAAGGAGATAGATCAACGATGTGTCTTGAGGTGCAGACTTTGGTTCCTTTAGTCCGCTTACGGTTCCAAGGCAGTCTAGGCATTGTTTCTGTTTGACTTTTGGAGGATTTTATGGATACTTTGGGTCTCTTCCCTCTCCTTTTGTGAGATTTTGTTCCTCTGTGCATCTGTTGTAACCTGTGTAAATTATTTTTTAACTAAATTAATAGAAAAACAGTCTTTTGCTTTAGAAAAAAAGCTTGCTTATAAAAATTATAAATAAATAAAAAATCAAGAAAACTAAACTTCAAATTTTTTGAAAATGACCAATAATTTTGAACATTATAATATTAAAAAAACTCTCCAATCTCTTTTTGTAGGAATCATGTCTGCCTTTATATTATCTAAAAGGTTGGGCGATAAATGCATGAATCTTAGAAACCTTGAGAATATGCCAATAATATACAGCGTCGCAAAACGATTTTAAGTTACCGATGACGTTAATCACTCCGTCAACCAAACCTAAATGTTGTCGATTTATGCATCTGTTTTAAAAAAAGAGCATATTCAAGATTCCAACGCCGCCCTGTTATGGACTTCGACTATCACAACCAGATGTTAGGCATTACATATTTTATAATAATAATCAAATAAAATGCAGCACACTTTTAAAGCGTATCAAGTGAAAAAGAATATTCGGAATATTTTTTTTGTATAGGTAAAGAGGTATCTTTCCACCTCATGTCTTATCTTTTATCTGGTGATTATATATGGTTGATATATTTTGAAGTTTAATATATTTTTTATTAATTATAGAGATAGGGTGTTTATTTTATAATACAATTTTGAGTATTTTAATTTAATTATTGATAATTAGAATGATAGATATTTGTCATATGAAATGACTTGTAATTTTTGGACATGTGATATTGATAAACTATGATATTAACCAATAATATTATAACAAAGTTTATTTACAAATTAATTTGAAATTTAATATACACTCAAAACAATATAAATAACATATATGACACTGTAAATATAAATCATAGCAACATAATAGTGTATGTAATGTTGTTGGTAAGATATAAATTATTGAATTTGAAATGTAATATACATTCATAATAGTGAAGAATGATATATGATTTGAAAAAAATAATAATATTACATAATAATGAGGGACCAAATTTCTTCAAGTGCAAATTTATTTAAGAGTGCAAAAAAAAATGTGTAATTTTTTAGTGTTTAAATTATATTTTTGAATGCTATAGAGATAACATAACATGTGCATTAAGCTATTTATGTTCACATTAAATTGGTTTTTGTTATTAATATATTTTAAAAATTACATCAATATTAATTCATATTAAAATATTTTATTCACAACACATATTGGATATTTTATTCTATATTAACATTAATATTTTCTTTTAACAATTTTTTTTTTTATAAAAAGATATATATGAAGTTGATTTTAAAATATAAGATAAGATTGAAACATCTCATCATATTTTTGAAAAGGATAAGATTGAAACATCTTAGTCACATATTTTTTTTTACTTCTAATTACTTTATATGAAATTATATTAGGTCATATGGATAACTAATTAAATATGCATAACATATTTTTTCTTTCTTTTTAATTATAGCCAACATTGCTTTTCTCTTTAAAAACAATTTAGAAAATATTTTATTAATATTTTAAGACAAAAGAACATACTTACACATCCCCTTCACACTAGATTGTAGAATCACAACAATGACAAAAAGATGATAATAAATTACCTAAAAAATAAAGCAAATTTCATAGTATATTTCAAATTTAACCATTTACATTTTAGTACCACAATTTTAAATGCATTGTTATGTGACATGTACTGTTCAAATGCACTGTTTTGTGATATGTAATGGTTGTATTTTTAATATTTACTGTTTTGTGATATGTAATGGTTGTATTTTTAATATTTTTTCTTTTAGTTTAAAAAAAATTGTTATTGTTATTTAAAATGTTTATTATTTTTATATATATAATTTGTTATAATGTTAATTGAGTTTATTTCAAATGGTTAAAAGGAATATTTATTCTTTCTATCTATATTCAATTTCTCAAATGGTTAAAAGGCATTGTTTCTGTTTGACTTTTGGGGGATTTTATGGGTACTTTGGGTCTCTTCCCTCTCCCTTTGTGAGAGTTTGCGCCTCTGTGCATCTGTTGTAACCTGTGTAAATCATTTTTTACCTAAATTAATAGAGGGACCATCTCGTGCTTTAGCAAAAAAAAAAACTTACTTAATTAAAATTATAAATAAATAAAAAACCAAAAAAAACTTACTTATAAAAATCAAACACATTTGCATTATTTGTGACAAACCGAAGTGTTGCAAGTCTTTAATGTAAATCTGTCATGCACTCTTTAAGATGTCCTAGGCACTGGTCTCTCCCTTCAACCTAAGGTTGTCTCTAGGAAGCTTTCATATCTCCTGAAGCACTTGTGCTAGAAAAAAAGACGACATAAACCTCAATCGACGAAGCTTTGAATAAAGTCGACATTGAAGAACTAGAGGAAGCGTTCAACAAAAGACGAGAAGAGGATTTCACTAGATCACAAAGGATAATGGATGAGCCGTCTAACAAGAACTTTCCTGACCTGGAAGAGAGGCACTTAAACCACCACGAGAAGAAATGGAGGACAAGGAAGAGTTGGCCAACAACGAGGCAGAGGATTTATTAGCATCCTTGGTTGTGATAGACATAGACATGGAGGACGAAGAGCCAACCGCAAAAGGAGACAACCTCATGTTTGAATAAGGGGCACAGACCTGCTAATAATCGATGAAGTTAGTGAGACAAAGATATGTGATGAGGAGGAGGATGAAAGCGCCACAGAAGAGAAGTTGAAGCCTTGTGTAGGTAGAATCCTATAGGTTTGATGTAAAAGAGGGAGTGGGTGCTTGCCTTTACATCACAACTAAACTTCATGGCTTTTCCCTATATGGGTTTCCACTTATATTTGGTGTTTCAATGTGTTGAATGAGTTTCTTGTACGTTTTCCCATGAATTCATGGTTAATTTTTAAACACGTATATAAAGTTTCTAATACATTAAAGAAAGAATTAGGAGACTGGTAAAATAATTTGAAATTGGTCATTTAAAAGACACAATTACTAATTCGCCCTTCTCTCAATAATTGTCTAGTTTTCAACATGTTTGTTATCACTTTTCTTTTGGGATGTTTTAGAGTGTGAAATTTAGAAGAGATGGAGGCAATATCTTTATATACATATAGTGAATATTTCTCGAATTAATTCACTATATTTTGGGAGATATGCTCTGAGGAATTTAGGTTTCTTTGATGTTCCTGAAATTTGCTTCAAATGGCTCAATTTGGCACTTTCTCTAGAAATTTTATTCGAGGATGTTTCAAACCATGAAATTTTGAGGAGATAAAGGTGAGATCTTCATGTACATGTGATAAAATATCACGTGTTGGTTTGATATACTTTTGGAGATATGCTCTAAAAAAGTCAAGGTTACTGAATGCTCTGCTTCAAATAGGGTAGTTTGGCATTTTGGCTATAACTTATTTTCTTATATGTTTCATACTATGGAATCTTGAAAAGACAAAACCAAGATCTCTAGGTACCTATGGTAAAAAAAATTAAATTTTGGTTTTCTAAAATTTTAGAAATATGCCTTGTGGAAGTTAGGGTTTCTAAATTGTCTTAAAATTAGTTTCAGACATATCAACTAGGAAATTTTGTTTTAACTTCTTTTTTGAGACTTAAAATTATGGGTTTTTTAGAGATATGAGGAGACATATAGAACTAGGGAAGGTAGAAGCAACAAGCAAACCTGGTAAAAATATAAGTAGCTATAAACCTAGTAAAGGAAAAAGTAGCAAACATACATGTTAGAAGCATAAGTAACTAATAAACATAGTGAAGGCAAAAGTAGCAAACAAACTCACTGACATAGGTTTGTCTAAAAATATTTACAACAATAAAAATTAATGTGTCAAATAAATTAGTACCTATAAATATTTGTAATAGTAACTAGCATTTGCACCAGATGTTGCAAAGAAAACGCCGTAAGGCATAAAGTGCGGAAATCCATTCTGTATAGTCTCTAGAGAAAACACAAGAGAAATCACAATGTTTCCATGAAGAGTTTCAATGATTGGTAGAAAAGATAAACATCAAACCATACAAAAAGAGTCATAGTCCAGGAACGATATGGATACACTATTTCATAATTTATGTGTTAGATGCGACACTAAAAGAGAGTCATAGGCGAGGAAAGATGCAGATATATTCACAATAAACATTATTTCAGAATGATCTACTCCCAATAAACACTATTTCAGAATTTCTTGCGTTTGATGCGACAGTACATTCGATTTTTTGAAGGTTTTCTATGTTATGTGACCTACTGAACATAACAATTGAAAGGAATGGTCAGTAGGATCTTTCTTTCCACCCTCCGACCTCCTCCGTTGCTGCTTCCTCACAACAATCTTCTTCTTCCTGCAATTTCCAATCACCATAATATGAAAAAACATATTTAAGTTCATAGGATTGAAGTAATTTGATGGGAATTTATATGAAAAACACAATTACATGTTAGGGTTATGGAATCGAAATTAATTTGATAATAAATTCTGGGAATATTTTAGAATTTGAGTATATGATAGAATGTGCCTGGTCAATTTGTTTGACCTGTTTCACCTTAATCTTATTTGTAATCTCTCTAAGATTCTTTGACCTGTTTCACCTTAATCTTATTTGTAATCTCTCTAAGATTCTCATATTCTACAATATTCATGGATCTTGAATATACTCAAAAGCTACCATATTCATGGATCCATGAAATTCTAGAAAAGTATTTAACTTTAAAGTTTAAACTTTGTATTGCTCCCTAAGATTTTCAAATTCTATTATTCATATATCTTGAATATTCTCAAAATCTACAATACATCCTTTATATCCTTAAATCCATTAAATTCTAAAAAGATATTTAACTTTAAAAGATCTAGAAGGAATAAGTTTAAACTTTTTATTGAAATTATCTTCTTAGATCTGTAAAACAAAATTTGAAAATGAAATTTACAGTGATTGGTCAATATCCAAAGCTAATATGAATCCATCCTATTACCATTCAAAAAAATGTTTCTGATATAAAGAGCCTCTACATATATAGAATCTACCTTAATAGTGAATGTGAGGCCAACTTTTATCTCCCCACAGTAGTTCTGGTCTAGAAGGACAACATTGTAGGCAGTCGGGGGTAGGCTTCCTTCCATGAATACTCCCTCTGGTCAATATCCAAAGCTAATATGAATCCATCCTATTACCATTCAAAAAAATGTTTCTGATATAAAGAGCCTCTACATATATAGAATCTACCTTAATAGTGAATGTGAGGCCAACTTTTATCTCCCCACAGTAGTTCTGGTCTGGAAGGACAACATTGTAGGAAGTCGGGGGTAGGCTTCCTTCCATGAATACTCCCTCCAGGGGAATGCTGTGCACCACAATCAGAAATATAAAGATATATGATCAGGAAACAGAAATATTGAAAAACGATGAGAGACTGTAGGATCTAAAAAAATGACTGAGATCATAATGTTGGAGACTCAAGCCAAAGTCAAAACCAAAGCCAAAGTCAAAACCGTCAATAGCCAGTGCATTGAAAAAAGAATCAGATCATTAAAAGATAAGTGAAGATCATTAAAATATATTTACAAACCATTCAAAAGAGGTTAAAAAACAGAAAGTCTAAATAATGTCATGGTCTTGTAATACATGACATTATTTAACCTACTTTTCATTGGCAGTCAAGATATCATGATAAAGATCATCCATATCTACTTGATTATTTGTCATATGACCAAGTCAGCGTGAGTACCCAAACCCTTTGTCATCCTCGGGGTCATAAAGAGCCTTTTTGTTATGGTCTTGTAATACATGACATTATTTCACCTACTTTTCGTTGGCAATCAAGATACCATGATAAAGATCATCCATCTCTACTAGATTATTTGTCATATGAATAAGTCCCCATGAGTACCTAAACCCTTTTTCATCCTCAGGGTCATAAAGAGCCCCTCCCCCCTTGGGTTTCTTTTGGATGCCCCATCAAAATAGAGAATCCATCCTTGTCTACTATTCTTCTAAGTTTTGAAATCCACATCTATCATTCTAAGCTTCCAACATCTCTCATATTTTGTTGATAACAACTAGTAATTTATGGGTAGTTGATCCAACTCTTTCATTGGGCAATGATAATTCTACTTTGGGACTTCAAATTTGGCACACAATGATAATGAATTCTAGTGCTCTGAGGAGTAAGCTTGTTATTAAAGATTGCAATATTTCTAGCAAGCTAAGCTTTCTAGCATATAAATTTAGGGAGCACTTCTAATATTTATCCATAATTATTATTAAAAACATTTCATAGATATTCAGTAGGGGTTAAATCCTCAGCATCTACTTATTAATTATTGATAATTAAATTAAATTCTAGAAACTTTATTCCAAAATAGACACATTTATTTATGTAATTATAAGGAGTATTTGTTTTTAATATACACTTTATTTTTATACATGCCCCAAGCATGGTATTACACATTTGGTTGTGTGTTTGAATGCGCATTAATTTGTCTTTATCTATAGTTTAACATTGAAATTCAATTTTTGTTTTTTAATTATTATTTAAAATTATTTATTTGTAAGGTGATTAGTTGGCGTCAGGTTGTACCTTCCATTTTTCTATTAATTACTAATTGTTTTGGTTTTAGTTTTATTTCCTTTTTATTTAACTTTTTTTGTCTTTTTTTATTATTTCCATTTTCATGATTATTTTTTCTCTAATAAAACTTCTATTTCCATGAATATAAATAAATTAATAGAAAATTAATTTTTAAAATCTTGTGAGCGTTTCTTTCCTAATTTTATGAAAAAACTTTATTGATATATGGTTATTAATATTTAGGATCTCATGAGCATTTTTTTAGTATATCAAGAATTCAATAAATTAGTCTTATTACAAGAAATTGAATTCAAGAACTTTCTTTTTCTTCCTCATTAATGTCTGTAGAATCTGATGTAGATTTGAAGCTCTAGCCAAGGTGAACACTAGGAGCAAATCCAATGCAATGCACTGAAGCTCTTCATTTAATTTTAGGGGATTCAAATTCCAGGGTGCAGAGGTTGGGGTATGGGTCCAAACTAATTCTACCATTGTGCAAGGACGAGATACAATGCCCATGAATTTTGTAGGAGACAAATGGTTATGCAAACAAGTTTCAAGTTTCTTGGAATTAACATCTCGTTCACTTGAAACAAAGTTTCTCCATATCAACTCGAACAAAACATTGTACATTTTCACTTTCGTTTCTATTTTTGTATGAAGACTTTAATTGACCAACTAACTATTTTAAATATAGTTAAGACTCTAATTAACTATATTTAAACCAAGAAGAATACTCCAATCAACTATATTTAAACAAAGAGATAGGTACTCCTAGCACTTGTTTTTATTATAATATAGTTTCTATAATATTTTTTATAAACTTCACTTAAAATTTAATAAAATATTATTCAAACTATATAAATGGTTTAATTTATATAATTTAAATATCCTAAAAAAAATTAATATACTAAATTCATTTATATATTTTAAAATATAATTTCAATAACCAAAAAAATTGCAATTTTAATATATATTCCATAATTGTCCATTGAACTTAATTGAGGTTGTGTTATGCTCTTATACCGTTTGGGCAACCCCTTTGAATCAACGGCTGAAATTGTTGCAATCATCTAAGTGTGACTTACAAGATGACAAGTAGGCAGAGAGGGGAGTTGATTTCAGACCAGCGGAGCATACAACTCACACACTATGGCCTATGTAATCCTTCGGGCTGCCCTACTTCCTTGTTACAAAATCTGGGTCCTACGTGAGTTCACAGTAAACATTTTATCCTCCTCCTGCCCCTCCTAAGAATTGGCACAAGTACAAGATCAAATCCATGGACAGCATAGTATAAACAGCCAACGATATGGAATTTTCTGTCTGGTGTGATCTCTCCCTGGGAGGTCAAACCAGAGTTCTTTTTATCAGAATCTGTTCGGGGAAGAGGAATAGAATTTTTATTTTTTTAAAAAGAATTGTGAGTTTCAAGTGTTCAGATTGTATAAAAAGATAGTAAAAGTTTTCAGTATTACAAATATAAATTTTAAATGTTAAGATAGTATAATCTAAAATTATATAAAAAAAATTAATAGACTAGTCACTAAATTTATTTGTATAGCCACATAATCAGACTATTTTGAATGCTTTTGAAATATTTTAAAATTTAATAAAAATTAAAAAATAAATAATAATTGTTTATCAAGTAGTTTATTCTATTTACAAATTTACTTTTTATTTTTTCAACTGGACTGAGTTTAAATAGAATCAACCTCAAAATTGTTACATATTAATAATCTGTTATTACATTTTCATTCTCAAAACCCATGTCCTCCATTGTGACCCAAAAATCTTTCCCTACATCAATACTCAACGTACAACCATATTCAGCTTTGATGTCATGGTCAAGTTTAGAGAAACAGAGCAGCTACTTTAGTATCAAAAGAGGCTCATAAATTCTGATGTGATTTTTTCACGCCATCCAATTTGACCAAAAAATCTTTCCCTGCATCAGTACTCAACCTACAATCATATTCATCTTTGATTGCAGGGTCTAATTTCATCTTTGATGTCATGGTATAGCTTAGAGAAAAGAGCAACTAATTTAGTAACAGAAAAGTTCGTAAACTTTGGGGTGCCAAAAAAATCAATGCAGACCAACGAGAAGAAAATAGAATTACAAATTACAAAATGTTACATAAACATATTATATAATCTTGTATAATCAAAAGGCGGGGATATATAAGAGAATATAAATTTACATGTACATAAGTCAATAGGAGTGAGGTGATTAATATATTATAAGAAGAAATTAGAAAAAAACCATAATCACCCACCACTGGAACCACCTTACTTTAGTAACAGAAGAATTCATAAACTTTAATGTGATTTTTTCATGCCCTCCAATGTGACCCAAAAATCTTCCCCTGCATCAGTTCTCAACCTACAATCATATTCATCTTTGATTGCATGGTCTAGTTTCATCTTTGATGTCATGGTATAGTTTAGAGATACAGAGCAACTACTTTAGATACATAAAAGTTCATAAATTTTGATGTGCCAAAAAAATCAATGCAGACCAACAATAAGAAAATAGAATTACAAATTACAAATCTTACATAATTTTATTATATGATCTTGTATAATCAGAAGACAGGGATATACAAGTGTATAATTTTACATGTATATTATAAGAATAAAAAAAAAAAACCATAATCACCCACCTTTGAAACCACCTTTCATCTATAAAATCTATAATCGCTAATCTAAAGCAGAAAATATAACATATATGTGACAGATCTGACCATAAATATAAACATTTGTGTGACAGATCTGACCATTGATAGGTACCTACAAAATGGGGATTAAATCTACTATCATGCAACTTCTACTGGATGCCATTCAGACAAACTAGATCTGTTGACACTTTTCTTAAGAACTGGGTTTGATCAAATTCAAAAGCCCTCTGTGAGATAGTTAGCTATATAGTGGAGCAATTGTGAAATTGACTCACTTCAGTTCTCACATAATTTTTAACCAATAATTGTTGCAGATAGTAAACACAATTTCACAAGAATCTATTGAAGGGGCGATTTTCAAAACAATACTAGTATTCTGGTAATAAATCAAATTGCAGCAAACTCCTCACAATTGCGAAAAAATATGAAATCCCCCACATCAAAATAATGATATAGGTATTTAAAATCTCCCTATTATATAGCAGATTCTACTTCCCCTTCTCCCCATCACCATCAGCAGCCAACTCAGCCATTCAATAGAGGGTCGCCATTACCAGCCTAAAAAGAACACAAACCAGGTGGCGTATTTACATGCATCTATATATATATCTATCAAATAAACTTAAAAATCTATCAAATAAACTTAAAACAATACTAAGAACAGAGCAGAGACTTTAATATTAACAACTGAAATCAGTATATAGAAAAACAGAGTAATCTCATTACATAGCGCAGAGGTAATACTGAAAACTTATAAGAGGTATACAAACATGGGAAACCATCGAATTAACAAGCGTATCACTGCTATCTACAATGATTAATCAGCAGGTGGTCTGATGTCATACCAAGATAATTTAGAAATACGGAAGGTTACTATACACTGCCCAGTATACAACTAAAGGCAACACTGGGTCTTTAAAAATGCTCGAATGAAATGAAAAGAAACAACGAAATAGTTGCAGGGTAAAATAAAGCGACCATGTCGTGGGCATACTAATTAGCAACAGTAATCAATTCAATAGAGGGTCGCCATTACCAGCCTAAAAAAAACACAAACCAGGGGGCGTATAAATCTAGTTTTGTTTAGAAGATTTCAGGGACCATTAACCACTGGTAGGGGAAATTCGAAACATTGACCTGGTAACAGAAAATAAAGAGGAGTCCCCACCATCTTCCAAAGCCGTGAATTTAAGATCGTGAGACCTTTCCAATGCGAATTTGCCATGGCAGTTTGTCTCCCACGACGGTTTGTCTCCGTCCGTCCGCTTCCGTCCGTTTGTCTCCATGCGAATACTGTGCGTCCGTCCCCTTTCTCATTCAGTTCTGGATCAGTGGGATCAACGACCACGATTCATTCAATCGTCTAACACCACAAATCTATGGTCAACAATAAGACACAGAGGCGGCTGGGGTCATTCATTTCAAATGGAAACGCCTTACGGCGTAAAAATCAATCTCCCAAATAAATTAATAATTATAAATATTTACGATAATAAAACTTACTTATAAAATAGTTTACCTGGGAGAGCTGAAGGAGGTGAGGTTCTAGGGTTTAACAAAAAGAGTGAGAACAGGTAATAGGCAACCATGGAGGCATAGGGAGGAGGGAGCTCCACTCCCTCCTATAGTAATGTGGTTTCAAAGAGAGGAAAAGCAGGGAACAAGAACAAACCTCCACAATCCTTGGAGGTCAAGACAAAAAACTTTGAAACTAAGAAGGCGGAAGGCAGCAAAACCCATGCAGAACAAGGGACCCACGAGGAAGACTGGTAGGAGGAGAAAGCGGAGGATAGAGGTCAGGGACCAGAGAATAGAACCAAGTTGGGGCCTTTCAAACCCAAAATCATCACTAAACTGTGGGTTATATTGAATGTTCCAGCTCTGCAAGAGCACAGGGATCACATGGCAAACTATGCCATTATATGCAAGTTTATAGGAATCTGGCCGTCAGAGAAAATGTTGTACACTTGGATAAAATACAACTAGAAACCAAAGGGGGAGTTAAATACACATCTTGGATCCAAAGGTCTTTTTACACTGGTGTTCACGAATATGGAGGATAGAGACATGATTCTTGAAGGAGGACCATACTTCTTTGCAGCTGTTGGTCTCTATATGAAGCCATGGACGATGAACTTTGTGCTGGAACGAGAAACCTTCACTTCGGTACTGATATGGATTAGACTCTACTCCTTACCTTTAGATTATTGGATGCCAGAGTCTTTAAAAGCTATAGGTAATAAATTTGTTCAGTTCTTAAAGATTTCAAAGGCAACTCTAAGTGGAAAATATACCTCCTATGTCCGTATATGTGTGGAGATGGACCTATCAGGAGCCCTTCCAGGTGAGATCATTCTAGAAGTCTATGATGAAGAATGGATTCAAACAGTTGACTATGAACACATCCCGTTCAGATGTCACAAATGTCATGAGCAAGGGCACCTATCTAGAGATTGTCTTCTTAATAAAAGGGAAGAATACCTGAACACTAGCAAAGGGAAAGATCAGACAGGTTTCACCAAAGTAGGAGGAAAAGGAAAAGGAGGAGGAAGGAAGACACAAAAGAACCATACTAAGAATGATAACAAAACAAGAAGTTACAATAGTTTTGAGATCTTAGGAGAAAAAGAAGTAGATGGAGGTGACCAAAAACATACAGAGAATCAGGAAGTAAGGGGGAAAGGAAAAGAAACCAACATGGAGTTCACACAAGAACAGAATGAACACGCAATGGACCCTTTGAGTACCATGGAGATAGAGAGAGACCATGAAATGACTCAAAGTGAAAGTGGCACAGAGGACCAAGACTTACAGGAGATCTTGGAAAGGGAGAACCTAGAGCTGGAAAAGTTTCTAGAACAACGAGGAAACTTGGGAATAAACTCCATACCTCAGGAGGATGTTGAAAAGGTACAATAGATATTCCTTAACAAGTCACATCAAACAACTGCAGGAGTCAAAAGAGGACATGATAACCAGGAAAATAAAGGGACTTCATCAATAGGGTTAATAACATGAAAATTAACAAAAAACCTAGGCAAGAGGAGGGGAAGAAAAAGACAGAAACAAATGTTGTTGGAGTGTGGAAAACTCATGATTGTTATGTAACCAGCTCAAGAAAAAGATAGAAAAGATAGATCAACGCCTTAGAATTCAGCCTCTTTGAGGGGGCAACCTCCTTTACATTACATAAATGAACAATTCTTGGATTATTCAAATGACAAAACCTCCTTTTTATATATAGGAGTCTAAGGAGTCGCAATATAACCCAGCCGACCTAACAATAATAATATAAATCCACAAAAATAACAATAGAGGGATTCTATGGGGCACATTAATAACAATATGGGGGCAATAGGGGCACAACAATATTAATAAGGGGTACAAGTGCAATAGTAATGGGGTAATCACTAGTATTATAGGGACCCAGCATGCCCCTCTCCTTCAAAAAAAGTGTTGTCCTCAACGCTTGAATAGTTCTGGATACTTCTGTATAAAATTCTCGTCCTCCCATGTGGAATCTTCGGCGGGTAAGTTCTTCCACTTGATAAGATACTCTGAAATTGATCGATTTCGTAGCTGTCAATTTCTTATTTCTGTGACTGGTTCCGGTTCCAATATAATTTTCCCTTCCTCGTCAAGTTCTGGCAATATTGTTTGAATTGGGAGCTTGTTGCCTATAACCTTCTTTAAACATGAAACATGGAAAACTGGGTGCAATCGAGAAGCTGCAGGAAGCTCCAATTTGTATGCCATAGTACCAATCTTTGCAACACCTTGTACGGACCATAATACTTTGGTGATAATTTATTATCCTTCTTAGCTTGTTTGAGGTACATTTGCTTATATGGTTGTAG
>APFE031029567.1:4928-28508 GCA_000404065.3 Pinus taeda
GCATCAATACAGTCTCCTACCTCGCCCCAAAGAACCCCCTGCGAAAACTGTGTCCAATCCCCGCACCCAAAATTGCCTTTCCCCAATTTTCCACCAAAACCCTAAAAATCCCAAATCAAACATTTTTATCAGTTTACTAGCCTAAAACCAGTGTTCTTTATTGGTTATCTCTGCCTGTTGAAGATCTTTGCCGAGATAGACCGGAGAGAGCCCTCTCCTGCCCCGTAGGGCTAACTACGAGGCTAAGTGGTTTGATGTTGCCTTGGAGTTTACCTTTTTCAGCCTGAGGTGAAATTTCAAGCGCTAACAGATCTCAAAATCGACTCGACTTTACATAACCAAGGGGCTAAAGCCCCTTTTGACTTCTAAGTATCTATGTGCTCCGCATCCACAAATTGCGGAGACTTTACATATTTTTACCAAATTTTACATAAAAAACTTGGGTTTTTAACCCCAAAACTGACCCAGGGGACCCCATCCCAACACCTCTAGGGATTCATTACGTCCAAGAGTCATTCTAAATATTTCTTCTTTGGTTTCCTTGGACCTGTAGTAGTCCTTGTACTTGTTGTTAAAGGAATTTGAGCCCAGGTAGTGATGCTATACCCAAGTAGACCCATAAACTAGTGCAAGGATGCATCCTTAAGGGTAGATGGGAATAACTTCAAATTTTGTTCATCAGAGGTATAGTCATAGCTCCTACAGACAATAAAAAACTCAAACATAAAAGTATTATGGTCCTCAAAGGTTAAGCCATGGAAGTGAGGAAGGGCAGCAGGGATTATATTCTTCATTCGAGCCTCTCCATTAGTCTCTCTGATTGGGAAAACCTCCTCATTCCTATTTTCAACCATGGTTTGGGTTGGTGAAATGGGTTCTTCTTCTCCCCCAATAGGTTCTTCAAAAATCTCAGGTTGTTCACCTAATGGGTCTTCTAACTCCTATAGTCAGAGAGGGAAGTTGACAGTTCGAAGAAGAGTGAAGGTTGATTGTTTGAGGGTGTGGGGGTTTTTGGTAAGAATTTTCATTGAGTATCTCTATTCCTACGAGGCATGAATTTTTTTTTTCCTTCTTTTATGTGATTTTTTCAAAACTAAATGCAAAACAGAAAATAATGCTTAAGCAGAAATAACATCTACCTAGACACCTCCCCAACAACAATGCCAAAAAGTGGTGAGCCTTGGTATTGCACCAAGAGTGCTGCAACTCCTAGGGGCTCCTCAACTCTATTTATCAACCCAGGGTTTGTACAAACTTCGAGGTGACAATGCTATATATACAATAGATGGAATTCTACTCATGCCACCCTCAAATAGGTCATTTGATAATTAGGGCTCTAAGTCCATTCTTCTACTGAACTAGGGGGTAATTTACTACTAAAAGTGCAATTCAAAAGCTAGCACTAATGTAGAAAAAGTGAATTAGTTTCAAATCTAACTTGTGGATGCTACCAACTTGTAAATTCTACTGAATGAATGCATGAAAGAACACAAGATCTATGGTATTTGCAGAAAGGAAGCCACACTAATTGCAATCAACCATCTAGCTATCAAATTCACTTGTAAACATGAAATTATTGTACCAACTCATAACTCAAGATTTCATTCACCATCTATATAATTCACATTTGCATATAAAGTAATGTTCTACTTGTGCCAAACATGTGACAAAGAAACTAATGTTATTCTCTCTTGTAGTGAAGGAAAAATGATGGTTGGAATGGCCTTGATGCTACCTTTGATCATAAAGTCCAAGCTGGGGGGTCAAATTACTTCTAACTTAAGTCAAAATTCTATTATAGGGCAAAACAGGTTGCTACAGGAAGCTGCTACGGGATCCCTGTAATTCTATGGGAAGCCCTGTAATGCTACATGAAGGATGTCGAGAGGGTTTGGAAGGTAAGAACGATGAGATCAAGGGATGGAAAGGTGGATGGAGGTTGTGGTATATGCATGAAAGGTGACCAACACCCCTAGCTAAACTCAACACTCCAGGAAGGCCAATTTTGGACCAAGAGGGTTGCTCACGGTGACCTAAAAGATAGAGCTCAAGAACAATGCTTGGGAATTATCAAAAGAGAGTGGAGAATTCCTGGATGGAGATGGTGAAAAGGACCCTTTCTTGCAGGTCCAATAGTCCTGCAACATCACATGCACATACTCTCTTATCATTCACAAAATATCATAACCAATGGTGGAAAAGATGAGTTGAATTTAGAAACTATATAACTTATGCCAAAAACTCTGATCTATGCAATGAATCAACTTCTAAGCTACAAAAGTTATATGCAAACAAGATAATTAATGTAGGCCTTCTTCCAATAAATCATAAACAAAATCATCAACATAGTGTTTTTCAGCTATGATTGTAGATTCCTCTAGTCAGGCTCCCATGAGAGAGATGAGAGAGAGGCAACAATCACAAGCTTTTTGAGGAATTATATTCTAATAAAATGCAACAACTAACAAACATTGTAAGCTAAAAAAGAATATCAATACACAAGAGGGACCTAAGCTACTAGGGTTGGGCCCAAACCCAAGAGTCTCGGCCCTTTGAAACTAACTTAATGATGAACCAATAAGAAACTTCTCGTTATCATTGCAGAAATGTCAATTACATCACATAACAAGTAAAAAATAGTAGTAACAAGTGCCTGAGCTCAATAATTAATTAGATGAAAACAAAGTTCAAATCCTAATCATCTCTTTGACATGTTTATTTATACAAAAGGGTAGCTACCAACATATCCCTAGAAAATAGGGATGTTTGTCCCCAAAACTTGAGAAAGGTGGATCTAGATCTTCCTTGAACTACACTGGCTTGGCTGCCAATGAACTCGTCCTGCTTGGCTGCCAATGACTTCGAGTTGTTGAGAGATAAAGTGGTGATCTTAGCTGATTGAAGGAGTTAAGGAGGTGGACAACCTCCTAGAATCTTTGAGCTCCTACATTGAAATTATCTAAAAATTGCTCAAATTCCTGCATTTAAACCATATTATGCCACATGACATAGCAACACATCTTTAACCCCTCACACTAAACATAAGATATACCTATTGATAAGCTTCATCAACTACCATAGAGGAATTAGCACAAGAAGCTTAGGAAAAGTTGTCATAAGATATATTTTTCATGTTTTGAAGAAGTCTAGAACCACTAAAAATGGGCATTTTGACTTTTAGAAAATAAGGTTGAAAGGAAAACTTCCAATCAAGGCAAAATGGTACTCTAGGGAGAAGCTATAGAAAATTTTTCCTCACCTCATTCAGCAAAATCTTTTGGCGACCAAATTCCTCTCTAAACGGGGAGATATGATCTAAAATGGATCATTTATATCATTTTTCATCTATATTTGTACTTTCTACATAGAAAAATTAGATGAATTTGCTTGAAGGGCCCATTTTAGTGGTAGTTACCCGTATAGTGATGTGGTTGTGAAACGTTTTATAACTAGTTTAAGGCATAAAAAGGCAATTTTTACGGAAAAAATAAAAATAAAAAATGTTGGTGTAGTTGTTAACCCCTTGGTATTGTTATGCACACCAAGAGTTTTCTTACAAATTGAAAAACACCTCAATTAGAGTTTGTATGTAGAAGTTATGCCTCTTACAAGTTGACCCACCTTGTTGACCACCATGGTACAAGTAGAGGCCATGTCAATCCCATTACTCATGTATGGGGTTAGTAACACATGGAATCTCAAGAAGATTCTAAGATCTAAAACCATAATACCAATTGAGGGTTAAGGCGTGCATAAAATCTTACCTTAAACGATTATCAAACTATGTTAAATATTATGCTGTTGGGAAAATGGTGTGGGTGGTTGATTTCATTTGCTTGTTCTTTCATTTTAGATTTTAATCATTCATAAATTTGAACATTAAGCTAGTAATAATAACTATAAGATCTCCCTCAATCGGGATGAGACAA
Organism: Pinus taeda; assembly: GCA_000404065.3. Classification (NCBI taxonomy): domain Eukaryota; kingdom Viridiplantae; phylum Streptophyta; class Pinopsida; order Pinales; family Pinaceae; genus Pinus; species Pinus taeda. The sequence goes on from APFE031029567.1 coordinate 8,858, forward strand.
GACAGGTTGGCGACAAAGAGATTTATGCCTCTGACATGGATTTGAATAATGGGAAAGGCTGGTGGGCATGGAGCTTCCCACACACATTATTTCCCATGCATAAGATGGTGAGAAACAAAATTATCACCCAACATTGGCACTTGGATAGACATTCATCTTGGTTACTCAACTTTTCCACAGGGAGCAAGGTAAGATTTCAGAGAAGGCGTTAAAGGAATTCAATTTGTTCCGGCTAGGGTATGCGTGACTGGAAGGCGGTGCTCCAAGTTGCCTCGGGTTCAGACCATTCTTTGAAAAACTCTTCTAGTGGGTATGTTAACACAATTGAGCCTTCATATCATCATTTCATTGTAATCTGCTTGGGTTTTCGTGGTCTGTTGTGGATTTTATCGGACTTGAGACCCTAGATGGGAACTATCATGTATTTGCAGTAAAGGTCGAGCCTGACCTTGGTGCTGGGCTAGTTGGAACCCTGAGGTTTAGGTTTAGCACTTCTAGACCATCATGTCTATCATTGTGGTTGTCGAGGTTGGAGGGCTTCAGCCCAAATCCTCGAGTACCATTCAATTCTCTTGGCATGATTGTTTCTGGAGAGGTCTCCAAGGATTTTGTCTATGCTTCCTTTCCACAATTTTTAACTGGAACCCTGGTTTGTATGGGTGCCCTATCACTGGTATGTATGGGAATTCCATGTCTGGAAATTTTAACTATCTCACGAAGAACCGGGAAGATGCTTACATGGAATTCACCCTAACGTTATTATTTCAATTGTATTTGCTCCCATAAATTTCATAGGACCACGTCTTAAACCTGTGTGGTGGCACCTATTTCATAGTCTCCCTCCAATTCTAGGGTTTGTTGCAGGGAACCATTGGTCGAGGGAGGAGTCATTAATCTCAAACATTTTGTGTATTTCTGTGTATCTCAATAGTTGGTTTTAATATATGGCACGTCAGGACATCCTCCTGCAACGAAGAACCAGGGGGGGATGAGGCCACAACAAAAATAATGTCAATGGGAGGGAGTTGCCCAGATCTAGGCGAGCCAGAGGCAGGGGTCGTAGAAAGACTCATAACTAAATAAAAAACAATTTTGATGCTTACTAGTCAAACACGCACCCCCAAGAAAGACAATTGAGAGAAGGATGGGAAAAAGAGTGTGTCAGCAGGTGGTGGATAATGAGGTAGAGTTGGAGGAATGGAAAACTCTCCTTCTAGACCTTGGACATACCAGAGGCCACAACACCCAATACCAACAGACACTATACTCTTTTGGATGACAAAAACCATCCTAGCGAAATAAATTTCATCATCTCTTATAGGGAAGGCCGAGTCAACAACTAAAATTTAGGATATTCATTAAGAATTTCAGCTTATTCAGCATCAGCTACAACAACAAAATGTCTGGTTAGCCCGCATTGAAAGACACATTCCATGTATTCCACAAACTGAGCTGCAGGGATCCAGTGCCAAAGATCTAACGCCAATTGAGTCCTTAGATGATTAGAATGCTTTATTGTTTAGTTATGTCAGTGAATTTTGATATGTATAGATGAACAATCAGTTGAAATGTTTTTTTTTTTTGGTCATAAGGATATAGGTAGTAGGATGTATAAGGACATTCAAGTTCCTAGTGCTTTACTAGACATTATTATTTTTCTTAGATTTTGTATGCCTTATAATGCAATCAAATGGCCAACAGACCTGGTTTCCGAATGGGCAGATTGAGGCCATATAACCATGGATTTTAATTTTGTACTGCCTACCTATTTTTGAAAATGGAATGAAAAGGATCTATCAAGCTTACAAAAAAAAAACCTATAAGATCTAAGGAAATAAACTACATAATAAAATGTTTTAGAATATTGCAAGAACTATTATGACAAATTGATCCAATGGAGCATCTCTCGAAAAGTAACTAGGTTCAGTCTTCATAATGAGATGTGTAATTGTGATTTTATGTAATTGATGAAAAAAAGAAAAATAAAATTATTATTGTAGTACTTGTCTCATGAGTTTCATGAGCAATGACTTCTATTTTTAGTGATGGCTCCCATTGTGAGCCTTTAGGATTTGTCATCTAGTCATAAAAATCAATTTGAGTCTCTGTCATGTAAGAAGGACCCTTCTTGGGCATATTACACTTGTGTATGAGTCAATAAAAATGTCAAGTAGCCCTCCAAGACCAAGCACAAGCATTAACCTCAAGTCGACTTCAAAGTGGAATTAATTATCTTTCCAACTAACATGTTGGCTTAACTTAATATCAATTCAGCTTATTTACCTTGGGAAACAATTATATATAGTACAATGCAGCTTCATTTTAGGACAAATTTTTCGATGATCAAGTTTGAAGCAAAAAAGTGTGAAGAACAACAAGGTAACTCATTATCAAGCAAAGGGAAGAGAAGTATAGTCCAATCCCTTTTCGGATTGGTTTTTGGGTTTATATTATCTATATGTGTGATGCAGCAAGAGCTTAGTTGCAACAGAAGAAGCCAAGAAAGAGTAGCACTCCTCCTAGCCGAGTTGGAAGAAGGTCGAATCTAGAAGGGAGGCTGAGACAATAATTGGAAGAAGGTAAAGTCTAGAAGGAAGGCCGAGATAAGAAGAAGGTCAAGTCTAGATGGAAGGCCAAGATAAGAGGAAGGTCAAGTCTAGACGTGAGACTGAAGGTTTGAAGCTGAATAAGGTCGAAGAAGAAGAGGAGCTGAGAAAAGGAAAGGAGCATAAGGTTGACTGTTATTGTTAAAGGATCTCATCAAGAGAACTTGCCTTGGTCTTGGAGTGGAAAATAGGTCAAGGGTAGTGGTCTTGGTATTCGTCAATTGGAATCTCTATAAGAAGAAGAATTTGTTCAGGTTTTCCTCTCAAAGAGTTAGAGGTTTTATCCCTGGAGGATAACCTATATTCTGTGTCTCTTATCTCCTTATGGTTTATCAATTGGTAGCTGTTTGATGAAGAAGACCACTAATATCCTAAATAAAAGAAGATCCTAATCTAAACAAGTAAAAAGTGCTCACAATAAGTTACTAATATAAGAGAAATCACTTAATTACTATGCCTTAGATTTCTCAACATGGTATTTGACTAAGGTGACTAAGTCAAGGAAGGGCATCTTGTCAAGGGACACTCAAAGATCGAATCTCAAGGAAGGCATCAAAGAAAAGATCATCTTGAAGTCAAAGGAAGCAACATAAACCTAGATCAAATAAGTCTACAAAGAAGTATTGGGACCATCACCAATGAGGAGAAGGAAAAAACCCTACATCTACTAAAAATGTTTTCAAGACTATTCATCCAAAGGAAGCTAGATCAAAAGGCAATATCATCTCACTGTCTGTGGGATCAAGGACCACTCTTGAAGAAAGCTACCTTCATTAAGGAGAATTTTTCTATCCTCTATATCATCATCAACATCAACGAAACAACAAGAAGAAGGATCATGCTATCAAGTAAGTATATTTATGTCCACATCTGAATCTGTCAAAATGTATTTTTGCAAGGAAAGAAATAAATTGGTTGGGGCTTCAAACTATCTTACATAGAAGAAAAGGATAGATCTGAATCTCATTGAAAATGAGGTTATGGAACATGTCCAAGGTTTAATCACTAAACCAAGAAACGAAGATGTTAAATCTCTTGCCAAGTATATGAAAGGGGAATTTAGGGCTCAAAGGATTCTCATAGAATCCATCAAGGATCCCCTCATCCCATATGTATCTAAACTTGAAACTTCAAAAGAAATTTATGACAAACTGGTAGAGTTATATTCCATAAGAAATGTTGGAGAAGTGATCTCATTTAGGCAAGAAATCTACAAGCTGAAGATGTCTAGGGAAGATGGAATAGCCTCATGATTTATGAGGATATATGAGATCCAGGATCAACTACAAGATCTGGGAGAAGTCATGCCTGATAGTGAAATGACTATAGTTGTATTAAATGCACTACCAGAGGAGAGGGGCAACTTTACTTCAAGTATTTATGGGAAGAAAGAAGCTACTATTTTCCAGGATCTATGGTCACTATTCAAGATTGAAGAATCTAGACTAAAGGCCAAATCTGATGTGGGAGCAGGTGAGCAAAGTTAAGCTTATGCTACAATGACAAGAAGAAAAGGAAAATTTGGAAAGTGTGGTTCTTGGAAAGAGAAAAGGGACATGTCTAAAATTCAATTCTATGGGTGTCAGGAATATGGAAACTACAAAAGAGATTGTCCTAATGTAAAGAAGGACAACAAAAGAGGAATAGAAGAGGCCAATATCGCTAAATAAGTAGAGGAAGTTGAAAAGAAGAATTCAAGAAAGAGGAAGTAAGAGATCTCTATTATTGAGATAGTCTTCCTCACCTAAGTTCTTCTCAAAATTCCTAAGTCTTTTGGCTATCATGATTCACTAAAAGGGATGCATCAAGGCATCATAGAAGCATTAAAATCAAGAGCTCGGGACATCATCATAGAGAAGCATGAAAGATAGCTAGAATCTATGGAAGTCAAGGATATATCTATTTGGAATCTCATTGGGAACACATCTGTTGATGTGGATACTCTAGATCCTCAAGATTCTGTTATGGAATCTTCATTAGAAGGTTCACCAATCATGAGGAAAAGCAAGTGTTTCATCAAGAATTCCAAAATTGTGGAATTCATGGGATGATGGTATGGTGACATGAAAATGAAGTAGATCAGGGGATTGAAGCTCTTTCAATCAAGGAAGTTGTTATAAGAAGTCTAAATGACCCAAAGGAAAATGAGGTATGTACGCTTACAGTCTATATTGAAAAGTCATGTCATATGGTTACAGGTAACATGGATCAATGCTTTATCTTGAGAGGATGATCAAAACAAAGGATATCCTCCCTCAAATGGATGCAAGAATGCACGAGTCACACACTCACTAGATGAAATCAACATAATTTGTCCTCATATGAAGTCCGAGGTGGTTGACTACAATTGAGTAACTTTTATTGGAATCTCCTGGGAATGAAACGTATGGAGAAAGGAAGGAAGAGATTGTGGAATATGTAACCATGGTAAAGGGAACCAGCATCTGAAAGACTAATAATATTTGACTTTGATATATCCATGAAATATATGGAGACTTTGATGGAGTCTGAAAAAAAAAGAGACCCTTGACAATATATATCTTTGGGAGATGTGTGGATACGTATGCACGATGCTGATGCAAACTTGAAGATGTCATGATGAAATACCATCACAAAGGTAATGTTGATTTTAATGTTCATTCTTTTATTTCTGAACAAATATCTGGATGGGTTTATGCAGGGATGCCAAGGGAATATCTATGGATATATTCCACCATAGGATGAAATATAATTAAGTAAACATGGCATGAAGAAAGCAACATGGCATGAAGGAAGGCCAAATATGGAATGATGGATCACTTTCCGATAATGACATCGCTGACTCATGGATGAAAGTGATGGATGGTCGATGGCCTATATTGTAGTCCCATACATGAAGACTCCTCGATAACGAAAAGAAGTTCATGACATCGTGAGGAGGAGTTCTTCAAGCAGTTGACTGTCCCATTATCTCCACCTAAGGAGCTGTTATAGCTCCCCTATTAAGAGGGAGCATGGAAACAAGTTTCTTACTTGGAAGAAACTTGGAAATTCCTAAGCCAAGAGGGAGCTTAGGTACATTCCTTCTATAGGAATGAGTACATTCCTTTACTGGAATAGATATGTCTTGCCTAATTTAGAGGGAGAGGTAGACACATCATTCTTGTCTTCACTTGGGAAGACATAATGGAGGATTAGGTAAACATCCAGCAGCTGATACTCTTTAAGGATGATTTAGGGCATCCAATATAAGAGTAGTCATAGAGGACTAATATTCTTTGAGGATTGGGAATCCAAGATAAGAATAATACTGGTGGAATACACCCTGAGAACTCGGGTGGGGTACGTTCCGAGAGAGACAATGATGAAGGTGTCTATACATCATTGGTCTTTTCAACATTATGCTTAGATCTCATGGAGAGATAGACTTGTTAATCAAGGCCTTGCTCTGTGACAAGGTTGGTTGATATGATGCTATACATATGGGTTACCAATCCAACTCTTCTTATGAGAAATTCATCAGATTGAGAATGACCAAGTACCATTATGAATACCTCCCTAGTTAAGAGGGAGTGTTAAAAAGTAACTAGGTTCGATCTTCATAATGACATGTGTAATTGTGATTTTATGTAATTGATGAAAAAAAGAAAAATAAAATTATTATTGTAGTACTTGTCTCATGGGTTTCATGAGCAAGGAATTTTATTTGTAGTGATGGCTCCCATTGTGAGGCTTTAGGATTTTTCATCTAGTCATAAAAGTCAATTTGTTTCCATGTCATGTATGAAGGACCCTTCTTGGGCATATTACACTTGTGTATGAGTCAATAAAAATGTCAAGTACACCTCTAAGACCAAGCACAAGAATTAACCTCAATTCAGCTTCAAAGTGGAATTAATTATCGCTCTGAATGACATGTCAGCTCAAATTGATATCAAGTTGGATTATTACCTTGGGAAAAAACTATATATAGTACAATCCGTCTTCATTTCAGGACATACTTTTCGATGATCAAGTCTGAAGTAGAAAAGTGTGAAGAACAACAAGGTAGCTCATTATCAAATGAATGGAAGAGACGTATAGTTTGAGATCTTTTCTAATTATTTTTTTGGGTTTAAATTATCTATACGTGTGAGGCAGAAAGATCTTAGTTGCAATAGAAGAAGCTGAGAAAGAGTAGCACTCCTCTTAGACGAGTTGGAAGAAGGTCGAATCTATAAGGGAGGCCAAGACAAGAATTGGAAGAAGGTAAAGTTTAGAAGGAAGCCCGAGATAAGAAGAAGGTCAAGTCCAGAAGGAAGGTTAGGATAAGAAGAAGGCCAAGTCTAGAAGGGAGGCCGAAGGTTTGAAGCTGAAGAAGGTCGAAGAAGAAGAGGGGTCGAGACAAGGAAAGGAGAAGAAGGTTGACTATCGTTATCAAAGGATCTCATCAAGAGAACTTGTCTTGGTCCGGAGTGGCAAATAGGTTAAGGGTCGTGGTCTTGGTATTTGTCAATTGGAATCTCTACACGAAGAATAATTTGTTTGGGTTTTCCTCTCAAAGAGTGAGAGGTTTGGCCCTGGCTGATAGCCTATGTTATGTGTCTATTGTCCCTTTATAGTTTATGCATTGGTAGCTGTTTGATGAAGAAGAACACTAATATCCTAAATAAAAGAAGATCCTAATCTAAAGAAGTAAAAATCACTCACAAGCAGTTATTAGTAGAAGAGAAATCACTTAATTACTATGCCTTAGATTTCTCAACAATATCCATGGTAGTTTTTATATCACACATACTCCTCTCTACATGGTTCATTAATGAATGGATTTTGCACATAATTTCTCCCAAAACTATGATTTTTGGTGTTCGTAGCATAAGATAAAATTGATTAACTCATTGGTACAACCCTTCTTATATCTAATCACTAAATGTAATCATTGCATAAATCCCATCTGTATAATATCTTACTTGCTAGAGCTTACTCTAACCCTACAAGCACTTTAGAGGTTGGTGGTCCAATATTCATGATGGTTTCCTTACAATACAAGGCATAGAGTTCCTTGTTATATATGGGGTGGTTTAGTAATGATCCAAGTAATAATTATGAATGATAATACACCAGACTCCCCTCTTGCATTAATACTGCTCCCATAGCTTACCCATTAGCATTAGTTTATGCTTCAAAGACTTATGCATGTTAGGTATGTTATAACATGTTTCAACACTCTTGTAAACCAGATGCTCTTGTATGGCTTGGGCATATCCCTTTTCCCTTGCAGACTTGAGTTGATCTTAAAAAAATGTTTTTCAAAATCCATACACGACTCTTCCCACTACAAAAGAGCTAAACATCTTTGCAAGGAAACAAGGGTCTCCTATAGACTGGGAGTGCAGGAGGCACAAGAAAGATGTAGAATTGGTATGGGGAATTTTAGGTGTAATATTGATACCTCTCATATGATATCCATTAGGCCTACCCAAGGGGTGTATATATACCACCTCAAATTGGTTATTTCAGTTAGGCCACGGGCTCCTATAGGTGGGCTTTTGGTAAAACCCGTAAACCTCGCCTGAAAAATAGCTTTTTATTTATTTTTTCAAAATTTAAAATGTAGTACGTGGATATAGTTCATAGGAACCATATATGTATGTGAGTTTTTAGTGGGCAGAGTCACGTATGGATTTTGAAAATCATTTTTTTAAGATCAAGTTAAGTCTACAAGGTGAAAGGGAGTTGCCCAATTCATACAAGTGCATATGGTCTACAGGAGTGTTGAAAGATGCTATAACAAGGTATTAATAAATCAAGGCTTAACAAATATTTTGCTTCAATTCTTAAAATGATTTATGTTGACTCTTGCTTCATTGGAAACTCCTACCACTAGCTTTTAGATTGTCAAGTGATGTCACTGTGATTAAAAATGATGCCATAAATTTTATTAACATTGGGTCACTCCCAAAAAACTTCTAAGTTATGTGGCATTAATATGAGTGGACCACTTAAGGATGGTCTCTATCTTTGTGTAATCAATTTTTATCTCACCACCACCAATCACATGTCCCAAGTACACGAAGGACTTGTTGTCGCCTAAAGTGTACATCTAAGGTGCTACAACACCCTCCTCCCATATCTACACAAGCAATCGACCAACCAAGGTAAACATGTGACGAGAGGCCACTATGGATAAGATTCAACCTCCTTGGTGAATTTAAGGAAATGGACTTGAAAAAACAATAAACTGAACAAGATCATAACCAGAACCCCATTAGCCATGACAGGTGTTTCGTCAAACATATCATCGATATGTAATCTACAGGTGTAAATAACAAAATTAAGTGTAGGGATCTCATACTTATCTGAGAATCGCTATGAACCATTGTTCCCTCATGCCATTTGCTGAAGTATCCTCCATTAAGTCATAGACACATTATCCATTCAGATACAAGTAAAAACATGCTGAGAGCCATACATAGTTGCTATCATAAAATGTGTATATAACCAACATAATAGGAACATGAGTATAATAAACATATTAGCCATCAAATCCATAAATACATCAGTACCTTTACACATGAAAATCAAGGGAATGGATTTCTCATTAATGAATGCAATGAACGAACCAGAGATGGGACTACCACGTTCCACCCGACCGTAGAATGGTTGAGCCAAATCTCTCTTCATCCATTCACCTCCGTGCCATATTCCAAGCATGAATGTGGGATCTCATAGAACACATCAATCAAAACTCATCCAGGGCTTCTAGACTCTAGAGGCCATCCACATCAACCCATCAAACAATGATTCCACCTCACAGTGGACACCACCAAAAAAAACCATCATCAAATTGGTCTCCATCCAAGCCTTCCAGGGCTTCGAGAGCATTTGTCCAACCAAGGCTTCCAAAACTAGCAACTCAACCCACAACTTATACAGGGCTTCCAGAGTGTTTGTCCAACCAGAGCTTCCAGGACTAGTAACTCAACCCAAGATGTTATAGGGCTTCCAGGACTAATAACTCAACCCAAACTAAGGAAACATGAGAACCAACCAAAACAAAATAATGAAAGTAAATCCACAATCACCATGGCTTTCCAGGAAATGGAAAGGCTAGGCAATCCATTGTCAATCTAGGCAATCCTCCATGTCAATGATAGATCACAACCAAGAAACCACATGCATGCCAAAATAGTGAAGAAATCATACATGCAACTCGGTACTTGCAAGCAAATTTGATGTAGCTGCTAATGCTGATGCCTTTTTGCGCTTTCCTGCTCTTCCTTTTCCTTCTTGCTCCAAGAATCCAATTATGCCACAACCAACAAGAGTGCTCCAATAAAACTCTAGGTCTCCAAGAGTATGTGAGAGAGAGAGAGAGAATAATGAGAGAGCCCCAAAACTGAATTGAAAAAAGGTTCACTCTGAAAAGAAGAAGCTTGCCAACTGATCCTCAAAAGCCTTTTTATTAACGAGGCCTCTATTTTCTTCATTTTCCATTATTTTCCTTCATTTTACTCCTCACATGCAACCTGTGGCATTTCACCTCCTTTTTCTCCTAATTTCCATTATTTCCCCTCATTTTCCTCCTCACATGCAACCTATGACCTTTCATCTCCTTTTTCTCCTATTTTCCATTATTTTCATAAATAAATGTGCCAAAATACCTTTTTGCCTCTGTAATGCCTTAACCATTGCCTTTGCCAATTTCCTTAACCATAAATAACCAAATGAACACCCACTAGGATGTACTGCCCATCATTCAGCTTGGAATACATGTCCCATCATCCATGGTATTTATATATTTTTACACGGAAGTTTCACTAGGGTTGTTACGGCGCAACGCTTAGAGTAGGGGTTGTCACCTATTCCCTAATCACTTTGTTTAAGCTCTCTCCTAGATAAGATATGGGGGGTAGTCCCTAAAGATGGATGTCAGAGGAAAACTTGTTGTAACAACAAGTTATAGGAGACTAAGGGCAAGGCAATCACTTCTCTAGACAACTTGATTTAACGTTAATTGGCAAGTGAAATTATTAATATTAAGCAATGTGAAAGTTAAAAGATAGATTCAATTAAATCAATATGACCCCTGATGAGATTGTAAAGGTGAGAGACCAGTGCCTTAATGACAATGCTCAAATACAAATTAAATTACTTGCACAAAATAAACTATATGTCAAGTTACAAGACAAGCAATGCTGCAAGACAAGGTTAGTACAAGATATCAAAAGATTAAAACAATTGGATATATGAGCAATGTGAGATAAATTTGCAATATAAAAAAGACTTGCACCTTAAGTAAAGATGATAGTCAAGAAAAAATAAACTTGAAAATGACAAGCACAACAATGTAAGATTTGCAAGTGGAAAATGAGCTCAAAATACCAATCACAATAGCCAATTGAGATGCAAAATGATGATGCAAGATCTACTTATGTGAGATGCAAGATTTTGGTAAAATTTAATTATATGCGTATTCTAAGGGTGAATGCCTTCTCCTCAATTATCGAATCAACTCTTAGAACAAGGTTGTTGGGAGAAGTGTTGGGGAAGGAGGCTAAGGCCTCATTAACAATATCTACCTAGGAATTCTAGCAACCCAAGTTGCTCCATTCCTATAAGGGCTTGACCATAAGAGAACTGCAAGGTCACTCATTTTAACTGTTGTTTAAGGGTCAAACTTCTCAAAATGGATATGAAGAAGGTTGTCCTATCTTTCTGTCAACCAATCTTATGCTTGGAGGTAAATTTTAAGAATGAAAATTAAGATCTAAGATGCAAATGCAAATTCTCCAATGAGATTCAATGACAATAATGCTTCAATAGGGAAAGAGCCAATCCACTTATAATCAAGATTCACTTATAAGCACAAGATAACGATAAGTGAAGAAAATAAAATATTACTTAATGAAACAATAGAAGTGCACTTAGATTAGATATTAGAGCAACCTCCCAATTGCCTTTAACAATAAATGCTTCTTAAGATGGCTTTACTAATATTAGACAATGGAAACAAGTAAAGTTGTGTAATGCAAGCACAAATTAATGAGAGATGGCAAATGATATTTCTAACAAGTTATTAGAGAGACTACTTTAAATCTTCAATTGCAAGTGAAACAAACACAAGAGTTATTTCAAGTGTAATTAGATCAAATAGCCAATTAATGAATGCAATTAAAGAGATCGGATCTAAGCTATGATAACAACGAAACTAAAACAACAAGAAAAACAAGTTAGTAAGCTAGATATAAAGACAAAGGGAAAAGGAAAAGAGGATGCCTCCCTCTTAAATAAGGAGTCGGGATACCAGCGGATTGAGATCCAAAGCTCCCTCAAAACATAAAGATCTCTATTATTATGTTACAAGAGAAAAATTCATTTTGACAAAGGGAAATTACTCTTCAACTCAAGGAGAATTACAATGATGACAAAACGTCACAAAACCATCTCCTTAAGATACAAAATCAAACCATATCAACTATCAATTGTGATTACAAACACTTCCAACAAGTTGATCCAACCCTCCAAAGGACCTCGACCTTCAACAAGAAATTATAGCAATCAACAAAGACAACAACCTAAGTGAAGGAAGGTCTCTAAGATCTCACGACCTATTCAGAAAAATGATTTAATTTTTATTTAAATTTTACCAAATTTTTATGGTGATTTTCTTCAAGATCAAGGCTTTATTTACTTCAAAAAAAAAACTACTTCCTTATACCAGCAAGCCCTTCGCACCAGTCAAAGAAGAGGCTCCTCTAGGAGCTCTCGACCTCGACGAAAAATGCCTAAAAATATGCGACCCACTAAAAATATTTGCGGGTGATGTCCAGCCTTTGAAAATAAATTTTTATGCCAAGGGTATATGGTGAAACCCTCCAAAATATCATTGAAACTCTTGCAAAATCACAAGTGTTAGCAAATAAATCGATGACAAGAATTTTAAAGCCCTAGAGGGCTTGCGGCCTAAAGAAAAGAGGCCTATAATGCATGTGGCCCTCAAGAAAGAGTCTCCAAAAATGATATGAGCCACAAACAAGCCCTCACAAGGAGCTAAAACAAGCCTTAAGGCTAGAGACTACCCAAGAATGAGATTTGAAGAGAAAAAATGTCCAAAACGCCAAGTGAAACCCCTCAATTTTTTTTTGCAAAGTTTTTACAGAGAAAACCCTTGTAGAAAAATTCGATCTAGAGGGAAATAAGCCTCCAAACCCTTGCTGCTACCAGAAAAGGCTAGATGACTTCCTTAAAGATTTTTGTTTCCCTCAAAATCCCTTATCGTCTAGGCTAGGAGGCTAATCTTGATTTTAGAAAATAAATTTTCCTCAAAAATTCATTGGGATTGAACTTGCAAAAATATATATAACAAGGTCTAAGCCAAAATCGATGCCTTATCATCAGATACGCAAGAAAAACTCAAGAAATCCCAACAAGTATATACAAATAGATGGAGATTATATACAAGGTTAAAAGGAAATATATATACAAGATCTATTCACAAATTTACAATGATAAGCTCTTTAAATAGCAGATCTATTCATTAAAGCTCTAAAATAATTTTGAAAGATTTTAAAAATAGATAAATTTTCAATTTAGAGCAAATGGTAAGAAAACCCCTTTTCTTATTTTGAATGATAAGTCTTCAGATGACCCACTATCAGTTCCTCAACTTCTATGCTTGAAAAGTGAGTTAATTCAATCGAGAAGATCCCCAAGTATCCAAGATTTGGTCAATAATATTATTTTATACACACTTGAAAGATAATTGTTAGATCCACAGAGATTTGGATAAGACATTGATAGAGGAGTCTAAGGGTTTATCTGAAAATCAATAGATCTCTTCCACCTAGTGTGCTTCTCCAAGTATAAACAATGATGCAAGATAATTTTACACCAATGAATATTCAAAAGCTAATGGAAATAATAAAATTAAAATGCTAGTAGAACATTAAGCATAAGAGATCAGAAAAATTATACCATATAACTAAAAAATAACACGATAGCTTTGCCCCAAAGACTTTTATTTTATTACTCAAAGAAATATTACAATGGTAGAAAAGCTTCACTTGACCAAGAGCTCAATATTTTTCATGTTTTTAAATGAGGAGTTTAGAGCTTCATTATATCAAAAAATGAGAGTGTGAAAGCCTCTAAGTGGGAAAAAAGGCTAGTTGACTTGATCCACCTCAAAATAATCCGAACCCTTGATTACTGTTGCACATGTCCATAAGAAAATTCGACCTCCTTGATTGATGTGTTGGATGGACCAATCTTTGACCATAGAGTGGTTTTCGACCACTTGAAAAACTTCAAAAATTATTTTCTTGATATTGACTCATTCAAATAACTAACTAAACAAAAAAAAATGATTTCCTTGAGAAAATATTTTCCTTTTGGCCTAACAAATTTTTTGTGGGTCTTTTCTAACTTGGAAATGAGACTTTTCTCATCTTTCAATTTGATCTCTTTTTAGGAAAGTGCACATTCCCTTTTTTAATTATTTTTTCCACTTGGAGAAATTTTCATTTTCTCTCATTTTACTTTTTTGACTAATTTATGGCTAATTATTTTGCCATTTTTTTTGCTAGAAAATAATAAAAATGACTCTAGAGTGGGTTAGACATATTTTTCCACAATAAGATTGTGTCTAGATAGAATTTTTAGGAGTTGAGGTGTAAAGTTAAGTACTCATACCACCTAGAACTCCTATAGGCAACACTTTTACATCTTTACATTAAATATTACATAGAAGATCCCATATAGAAGGGGAATAAAAACATGACCTCTAGACTCAACCAAATTCTTTGAAACTTTTAAGATGATCTAGTATGACAATTTGCATAGACTCGATACACTAGGACTCACCTAATACAATACCATCGAGCCCCACTCTAGCTTTGGGGCATGCTTGGGAGAAAAACTCTACCAATTATAATTGTTTAAAACACACAAATAATTGGTAGAGGAAAAAAAACTCCCTAGAGTGAATCTTTTTGATAAAAATCATAGGCTTACCTAAATGTTTTATATGGCTTTATAAACATACTGGAATCATTTTTACATCAAGGCCCACAAGGCTACAAATTTGGATTACATTATGATGACCAAAAGATGTAAGATGATGATGAAATTAATATATATATATATATATATACTACTCTACACTGTACTTTTCTTGAGGGTTATACTCTGCTCAAGGTGTAGTTGACACATGAGTGGTCAACAAGACTACTTAGAAAACTCACACTTTTATGTGTTTTCTAGCAAGCGATGTTTCCTTGGTGTCGCTAATACTTCAAATTTTCAACATGCTCCTCACAAATAGAACTAAATATTAAAATGTTGTCTAAGTAAACTATGAAAAATTAAGCTAAGAATGGATGTAACACATCACTCATAAACACATTAATGTAGTTGGTCCAATGCTCAAACCAAAAGGAATTGCTAACCACTTGTAATAGACCTTTCTTTATCTTGAAGGAAGTATTCCAAGTAAGTGTCTTCTTCCTTGAGCAACACTTGAAGATATCTAGCTTTTTAAAAACAAATATAACTAAATGAATAATTTGAATGTTACAACTAATCTAAAAAAGGTCATCACTTTGGATAAAAGAGTATCAATTCTTAAGTGTGATTTATGGTCAATGTGAATTCTCCAATTCTCATCCTTCTTTGGTACCAAAATGACCAGAGAACAACAAGGTGAGGTATTTGGTCTTATGACTCCCTATTCCAATAATTCATGTAACTGATTCTTCACACTATCTTACTTAGATATGAATTATCTATATAGTCCTATATCTAGTTAAAAAGAGTTTGGGAGTAATTGTGTCTTGTGCTCCACTTTCTTCTTGGGTGGAATTCCCTTTAGATGTTGGAATACTTCTCGATACGCATGAAAATATCTTATATTTGACGTCTTTTCTTTTCTTTTTTCTTTCATACTTATTTTGAAGGATGTTTGCACACCTACTAAAATGACATCTTTTAGATTTTGTCTAAATAAAAGATGTACATTTTTCTTGGTTGAGTTGGTCAATATCTTACCTTGATGTGCATTGACCAAAGAGATATTAGACTTCCCCTTTTATACATTGATGCTAAAAGAATTATCGTCCTTGGTTAGTCAGTATTGGTTTTCTGTCTTTGTGAAAATAACACCACTCATATACATATAGAGGCTACCAAATGCTACACTAGAAACATCAAGAAGCATTACATCGAATTCTATTTCATAAAAAAAATTCATTTATAACAAATCTACACTTACAATTCTTGGTAAATTTATCTCTACATCCTTATTCAACCAAAACAAAGGGTATGGATGAGGGTGATCATGCATTTCTAAACCAATATTACTTACCAGGTCCTCTACAATGAGGCTTACCTACAAGCCAAAACTGAACAAAGTTATATAATTTATTTTTCTTGATCTGAATCTTATTATAGAGTAGCTTTGTTATATCCTTCTCTTCTTCACGATGAAGGCTACTGAGGTTCATCTTCTTCCAGACTATTGCACCACATACTATACTTTTGTCCATATTTGTGTTTCTTTCTATCTTCCTTCCCACTTCCACTAGAATATTCTTCTTCTTGGGCTACTCTTGCTTGTAATTCTCGGGATTCAATTTTGGCTATAGTTTTCAATGTTTTTCTTTTATGTGACCATCAATATTCCAATGGTCGCAATGGTTATTAGGGACCTTATTAGATGTGCATTGGTTACGTTCATCTTAGTTTTCCCATTTACTTTCTTCTTTTTTCCCTCACTTAAAGATACATATTAGTATGACTACTTCGAACCATTTTGTTGTCCCGTATTCTTGTCATATTTAATATAATGGGTTTGTACACATGCGTCATTTATGTTATTGGGCTTAAATAACACAAATTTCCTTCTTTTGTTATTGTGAAGACCATCAAAGTACTTCTTGACCACATTTGAGTCCCATAGTTTTACTCCCAACTAAATGGATAACTTCAAAAATTTTGTAACTTGTACTCTTGTATCATGTGCTTGTGTCTATATTGGTCATTATTGCGAACATCTCGATAACATCCGATTTTATCTCGAAATCACGATTTTTTGTCCTAGTCGATGTTTTCCAATTTTTGCCGATATTTTGATGGTATCTTGATATTTCCGATGTTTGCCAATTTTTACCAATATTTTCCCAATTTTTACATTTTTTTTGATTTTTCAGACCTTTGTCGATGATGGCAATGTTCGCAACATTGATATTGGTATAAGTAGTGCCACCTAATCATCTCCATAGACAATAGGGTAAATTGGGACTTGAGGAGGTCTTGAATACCTCCCACTTAGTTACTAGTGGGTCTCCCCCTAACCTAAGTTCGTTAATGTGGATCTCCCACCAAGTCGATCCATCGCATTCGAGATTTTGTCTAGCATAGCCTCTTCTCTATTTATAATTTATGTATACTTAAATTGACTTCTAATTATTGCAACCAATGATTCAATTTAGATGTATATTTAATCGGGAAAATATATATGTAAAAAGGGTCAACCTAGTAAAGGGACTACATGTGTAATGAATGAGAATATATGTATATAGAGGTCAATATAGTCATTATTGGGATAGGAACATATGATTTAGCTACATGAATCTACTGGGGTTATTTGGAGGAAGTTATCTTATTTTATAAGGAGTTACTATGTAACTCATCTCTAGTATCTCTTAGGGATTTGTGTTCCACGTTCATATCTTATGTACATTATTTTAGTTTGGTTTATTAAGTTATCTTAAGAGTTGGTACATAAAATTCGGTATCAAAGCGATATTCCTTAGTTTGGATCCTTCAAATGAGTCATCTCACCATTATATTTCTAACGTTTTTAAGGAATTTTGATGCAAAAAAAATCCAATGTGGAGAGAGGACATAACAAAACATTGAGTCAAAATTCATATTCTAGTTTGTTATAATTTCAAAGTTACAGGTTGTGGAAGCTAGGGTCTTTTAATTAGTGCTTAAACTAGTCTCAAACAAGTGCCCTAGCTAAAGCTAGAAAAATTTAAAGTAAGTGCCACTAGTGCATTGGAAAGGTGATGGTCCAAATTGTTTTAGGGCCAAATTTCTAAATTATATATGCAAAATTGGAAGCTTAACTCACCATATAATTTCACTATATTTAAGGATGCCAAAATTTACAAATTTTAAGAAAGTTATCATAACATTTTTACACATTACAATCTAGTAAAACATGTGGAACTATATGGAAGACATAATAGGGTATTACAAGTTCAAATTTTAGACTCAAAATCTCAAAAAATTCAGAGTTACATTAGGTGCAAAGTTATTCGTCAAGATAATCTCCAAATCAAGGATTTGAAAGGTATGGTAACTGGCATAACTTTTTATTGGAAGCCATGATTTAGGTGATTCAAAAGCAATTGGAATGTGGAAAGAAAGAATGATATACTTGTAAAAATAACATAATCATTTCAAGATAATTATTGTTAATTGATCATGTGGAATGGTTGCGTATCATAAAGGAAAAAATTATAATTCCTTTTGGCACAAAATTTCATCACGAGGGTGGAGATTTTGAGTGGCAGAAAACCTTTTAAGAAAATACTAGACGATATGGCACATGGGAAAATTTAGAAGACATTTTCTCAAATAAATGGATCAAGGATAACAAATTAGAGGGGATACATAAAATTTAAGATGAATTAAAAGAAGAAAAGAAGAGATCAATAAGAAGAGTAACGAGTTGTCAAATATACATGCCCTTTATGAAGCACTCATCAAGAACATTCATAAATTAAAAAAGAGTAGAAAATAAAAGTGGGAAAATGACAAGTCAAGAGAATAATTGAAAAATCAAGATGAAGAAATCAAAAGGTTTCATAAGTATAATCAAATATATACTTAACAATATTAAGAATATGAAAATATATCTACAAGAATTTGAACCAAAGAATAAGGTTGGAGATACTATCATAACAATGAAGAAATACTACAACCCACAGGGTATATAGCAGATAGTGACAAAATGTTCTATTAAGACACTTTGTGATATAAAGGTTACTAGTTCGAAGCTTTGTGGGAAAAAATATAGCCAAGTTAAGGTTTGGTGTGGCCCAAGACAGGTGGATCCCTGGGTGATTTTGAAGACTTAGTTTCCCCTATGTCGCAGTTACTCAAGTCACAAGTTAGGTGTGCCAGTCATTTCAAGACTCACAATATCTAACAAACAAACAAAAAACATTGAAGAAATACTACCAAAATACTTGAAGAGGAAATTCACAAGAAGGTTGAAGAATCCAGATAAAATCGTAAATGAAATTTATAAATAAAAGAAATATGTAATAATTTGATGCATGACATCACATTGTAGGTTCCAAAAGAGAAGGAAGACAAGATTCAAAAAGGCCACTAGAAAATACTCTAAGAAGCTGAACTCTAACTTGAGGGTGTACATGTCAAATATAATGATATTATCTCAAAGGCTACAGTAATTAAAGACCAAGCACAAAGGATAGAGGATGCCACTATATTTAAAGAGGAAACCAATGATATGCATGTCCAAAATAAAGAAAAACCATCAAAGGTAAAACCATATCAACACCATCATTGCCAAGACAATTTCTAAGGAAAACACTAAAATCAACATTGACATTACTGATCCGGATTTAAACAGGAACGCAACAAATTACAGAGATAACCATATACACAAATATGCAGCGGAAATAATACTTCATTTCATTAATGGACAAGACTAAAATATGCTTACAATCAGAAATGGAAATAAACTAGCTAGGGCGATGGTAGCTTATCTCTGAGAAGAGATGTGATGGCTACATGCCTCTGAACTGTGTTACAATGAGGCTCGAAGGCCTATTTATTGTTTGAGACACAATGAAAAACCCTTCACCTTCCAAAACCTAACCCTAGGAGATGAAACGCCAAA
Source organism: Pinus taeda (assembly GCA_000404065.3). Classification (NCBI taxonomy): domain Eukaryota; kingdom Viridiplantae; phylum Streptophyta; class Pinopsida; order Pinales; family Pinaceae; genus Pinus; species Pinus taeda. The sequence continues at coordinate 28,361 of APFE031029567.1, forward strand.
CTGTGGGCCCCGTTTGGGGGTAAGTTGGTACATCAACTTCCCGGGGTCGTAACTTTAGCATATGATCTCCGTTTGATGCGCACAATAGCTCATTAGAAATATCTATCCAAGCACTATCATTGTTGGAACGGGCAACATCGTTCCATTC